>CM051256.1:86393371-86463371 GCA_027921565.1 Artemia sinica
TTCCTAAATCAGCGGAAAAGTTGTTTGTTTTTGAATATATGTGGAGATATGTTGAAGACGACGTTGAGTACACGAATAAAATTCACTTTTTAGATTCCTTCAGCTTTTTCCCCAAATCTTTGAGCGAATTAATTCAAGTTCAGAAAAACGGTGACGGCTGCAACGCTTTCCCCCTTCTCAAGCAACAATTTCCAAATGATTTATATGAATTGTATATGAACGGTCAAGGGCATATATCCTTATGATTATTACTGCGCCATGTCGAGATTTGCCGAGGAAACTATTCGCTGGATCGAATCGTTTTACGACCGTCTACACGATCGCTGGTGTACTCCTGATGAACACAAGTTTGCCAAAAAAGTATGGGCAGAGGGAGGGTGTAAAAATGGGCTTGACTACTGCAAGCTGTATTTGTCGAGTGATGTGTTAACTTTATTAGACATTATGTGTAAAAATACGGACAAAATATACGAGGAATTTAATCTTGATTTAGGATATTATTTTTTATCTCCTCATCTGGTAATGGACCTCATCCTAAAAATTAACGGGGAAAAAATCGGGCTGATCACTGAAATCAATCAGCACCTGTTCATCGAGAGGTCAATGAGGGGTGGATACGTTTTTCACGGGGATCGTATCTTGAAAACTGACCCAACTGGAGAGAAGACGGGAACAAAATATGATGCAGTGCTCCTTGATATGAATTCCTCTACCCCTCGCCCATGTCTCATTGCGCGCTACCCTGCGATGACTATAAATGGCTCAATGACCCTCAAGCCTCCAATTTCCCCAACATTGACAGTGTTGAGGAGAATGGGCCGGCTGAATGGTTTTTTGAAATTGATGGGGAGATACCAGTTGAGCTTCACGATTCGGTAAAGGATTTGGTTTTCCCATGCATCAATAAACCTGTGTCTAGGAACTCTTTGAGTTCCCGGAAAAGACGTTTGGTCGAGGTGGAGAGATTGCATTGGTCACCTTCAAAACAAAAACTTATTGCCGACCTCCTGCGGAAGAAAAATATGGTTTTACATCATGTGGCTTTAAAATGGATGTGCAACAACGGTTTCAATGTCACAAAGGTTCATAGAGCCCTCCAGTTTAGTAAAAAACCCTATCTGAAAACGTGTGTTGACACTTTTGTCAAGAAACGTTTTGAAGCGCAGACAAAAGCTGAAAAAGAAATCTATAAGCTCATTTTAAATTCGGCTTTTGGTAAAATGTGCGAAAGTGTTCGCAATAGGAATCGTTATGACGTCGTGACCGATCCCAAACAATGTGCTCGAATTATTGCCGATCCAAATTACACTTCCTTTACAATCATTGGCCCAGACATGGTATTATTGAATAGGAAAAAAAACATTGAATAAAAATATTGCTGCAGGCTGTGCGATCTTGGAAATCTCTAAAAAGCTCATGTTGGAATTCTAATACAATGTGGCTAGGGTACAGGGGCCGGAGAAGCGGCAAGTAGAGGTCTGCTACGGGGACACAAATTCTCTACTGCTAAAAGTAAAAACTCAAAATCTACTTGATGATTTGGCACACGGTGAAATCATCAGCTCACAGATGGACTAAACAAACTGGAGTGGTGAGGTCTACCCAGAGCTAGTGAGACGTCGGGTGCCAAATCAACTTTTATTTTTAAAATCAGAAACTGAAAGTGACATGATTTCCCCTGGTATGTTTGTAAGTCTGAAGGTATACTTTATACTGACACACGGCGAGGAAATCAAAAAACGTTGCAAAGGATTACCCAAGTGCTATGTGGATAAGAATTTCGACAAGGACGTTTATAGGAGTTGTATTGTTGAAAATGCAATTCCACGAGCGAAATTGCTGGCAATTCGTTCCTTAAATTACAGGAACTTCACTGTAAATATAGAAAAATTGCCATGAGTACCATTTCCGACAAGGTCTATGTTTGTCAAGACGGTGTGACTACCCTCCCCCTGGGGCACTATTTAATTTTCCGACCGAGCCGAATGTGTTAGTCATAGGGAAAGTCTCAGTTTGAGTAAAGTCCAATAAAATAAATTTCCCCAAAACCTTGGGGGGGGCCTCGCGGCCCGGGGGAGACTTCGGCCGCCCAGCCGGCCGCCAGCGGGGGCGCCACCCCCGAGGGTATCTTTTTTTACTTAGAGCAGATTTTTTGTGCTTTTTTAAATATACATGTTACTGTGTTCAAATTAAAAAATGGTGTAAAAACAGTGATATTATTTTAAGTGTATTTTCCATTAAATAAATAAAGTATATTTATTAAAGTGCTTTTTTCTAGTGCATTTTTAAAATAAATGTTAATTTTTTTATTATAAATAAATTAAAAAAAAATTTTAAGTGTATTTTTCTTGTTTAATGTGTTTTTTTCTTTAATGTATTATTTGTAAAGTGCTGTTTTTATGTTAATAATACAAGAAATATGATTCTTTATTGATTTTGTTCTTTTCATTATTCTTGAACGAACTAGTACTAATAGGGAAATTATTTAGTCATTAGACATCTATAGTCTGCAGTTAGTTTTAGGTGAGTTGTTGAAGGGAACATGTATCAATTTAAAACACCCTTCAGATCGTTTCTGTGCGGTTCATCAATGTCAGGCAAAACAACACTCTTAACTAAAATACTTAAAAATTTTTGTAAATGTTTGTGGAAAAGCAAAAAAAAATCCACTATTGTTACAGTATTTGGCAGGAGTCATACGATAAAATAAAAGCAATTGCCATATCGGGGTTGGTGCAGATACAATTCATACAGGGACTTGATGTTTTCAAAATTATTGAACCAAACTCTTGGCTGATTATTGACGATCTGGCTGAATCAATTGAACAATGGTCCCAGGAAATGCTACAACTGTTCACTGTTCGCTCTCATCATGAACAGATTTCGATTACTCTGGTTCTACACAACCTCTTTCATCAGAGCAAATGTATGTGAACACTTGCATTGAACTGCACCTACTATATCATCTGCAGAGTTGTTCGTGATTCTAGCTCGCTAATAACCCTCAATAAACAAATATACCCCGGGGCACCTAAATTTCTGCTCTCAATATAAAATCAGGCAACTAATAAACCCTATGGCTATATCCTATTGGACCTTAATCAAAATTCACCCGAGGATCTGCGTGTAGTCACAGATATTTTTGAAAATAAAATTACAGTTTATCTCCCCGTGAACAACAAAAAAACCTATTAGTTGCTATCATGACATTGAAGAAACTACTTGAAAATAGACATTTATTTTCAGTTCTAAGCACTTCAAAACCCCCACTTAGTAAAGCCATACTCAAACATGGTATCGACAATGATTTCATTTATCTAACATCTGAACTTTGTTTAAATTTGACCGAGGGCAATGTTGAACTGCCAGAAGTAGTTAAGCAACAGTCAAAGCAACATCGTTCCATTGTACGTACATTGGCCTCTAAAAACAAAGGAAATAATTTTAAAAAGAAACATCTTCTTCAGGGGGGTGGTAGCTTTTTCACACTTTTACTACCGATAATTGCAGGACTTGTAAACAGTTTTCTCTAGATGACTAAACCCTATAAATTGACTCCAATAGAACTCACTCTCTCACCCGTGGAACACTTCGAGGACAATCTGAATAAATTCATTGACAACGAGAATAGTGAGGATGATAAAAAACTGCTTTTACTTCAAGATGCACTTCGCCGAGTGGACAAACATAAGCCCTATCGTGCGAAAGCCAGTGGTATTGATAACAAAAAAAAAACCATCTCCTCAGGATTCTTCTTCTTCTGCTGCTGCTGCTGCTGGAACAGAATAAAAGAAGGAGGAATTGGATTCAATTTTGTCGAAAATTGGAAATCTAATGCCTTACTCATATCGTGAACAAAGTAAACGACTCATAACATATCTTATGGAAAGTGGTCAAGATCATATTCAAGATGATAGCAATGGGAAGAGGATTATAATTCAGGGCAAGAGCTATAATCTACTTGATTTAATCTATGATATGGTTACAAATCGTAAGGGACTATTATCATTTGACGCTCATCTATACAACTTTCTTAATACATTAAAATTCCACAAAACCATTATTAGCAATAGGCAAATTCTAAAAAAATTAAATGAACATGCACCCTCAACATCATTAAAATATGAACATGAAGAAGAAGAAGAAGAAGATTTTAAATCAATCTCGGAAAATACTAGCACACCTAGTGGAAACATTGATTTGAAAATGAGGAGGAGAAGGAGCACACCACTGATAGCTAGACAAAAGCGAAGACGTATCAATTCAACGTCACCACCACCATCGCCAACCACTAGTATACAAAAGGGTAGCGGACGTTACACTAAGTGTTTACGTTCAAAATGGTTGAAGTTCTGAAATGTGTTTACGAAAATATTGGTGAAGTGGAAAGTTTAAGTTACCCCACCACTCTTTCCAAAGTCACTGGTGTTCACACTAAAAGTGTACAAAACTATCTACAAAATGAATCAAGTTACACTCTGCATAGAAATCATAGACTTCGTGCTAATAATTATCAAAAAACTAAAGCCTTTTTCCCATTGCATATAATGCAAGCAGACCTCTTAACTCTAGATGAGATTCAAAGACGTCACAATACACCGTACAAGTACATTCTACATACAATCAATGTTTTTAGTCGCTATGCATATGCTATTCCATTGCGGTGAAAGAGAGTTGTTGAAGTTGCTCAGGCCATAGAAAGTATTCTCGAACAGGATTCATATAAAAAAAATTCAAACGGATCGCGGTAGTGAATTTGTCAATCCCCATGTTGCAAAAGTACTAGCGAAATATAATACAATGCGCTATCATAGTCATAGTCCTATAAAGGCTGCATTGGCCAAACGATTGATAAGAACTATTCGACTTTTAATTTCAAGATATTGTACATTGAAAAATAAATCTGCTTTTATTCATGATTTAGATAAAATCATGTTGATTTATAATCAACGGCCTCATCGATCATTGTCCAATTCAACCCCAACGGAAGTTCATCATTCTGATCATGATACAATTGATACTTTTCTTAAACAATATTACAATTAAACGATTGTCAAGAAAAAATTCAATGTTGGTGATACCGTTCGAATTTATAGAACAACTAATGTTTTTGAAAAGGGTAATTACTTGTGGTCCACAGAACCTTTTAAAGTGGTAAAAATCTTAGACACTAAACCCATAACTTATCGTTTGCGCGATACCAAAGATGAAGAGATTCTCGGTGGTTTTTATGACTATGAACTACAAAAAGTTAAAAATAATAGTGAAATCTATCAAATTGAAAAGATATTAAAGACTCGTACTCACAGGGGTAAGAAACAGTTACTTGTTAGGTGGCTAGGATACAAATCTGATTTTGATTCTTGGATCGGTGTTGAAGATTTTGACAATGCCGAATGATTTCTATGTAACATTTATGTCCAACGTTTCCGATCCTCTCTACAATGACTTGAATAAAACAAGTGATTTTTGGACGAAACTCACCCCCGCCATTAAATTCGATAACGGAAAGTATGAAGTGGCTCTTTTCGACTGTATTCTCAAAAATACCTACAACTTCCTGAGAAAGGTCGTGTGTATAATATAAAAATTATACCATTCGACTGTTCGCTCTTTGTCGAGTATGAATGGGTTGAAGCATTTAAATCTAGTGAATATCCAGATGTTACATTGAGATATAAAGAATATGGTACTATGATGGATTTGTGTCGGGCAATCAATAGAAAAATCTCATATCGTAGGAAAGGTACATTGCATTTTAATTATTCAATGGAACACGATAGGATTTACATTACTTCACCTGTTGACAATGGAATAATTCATCTCAATGATAATCTGAGAGACGTTCTTGGCTTTAAACAGAATATGATCAATGGGAAAAACGCAGGAACTGTTAATTGGATGGATCAAGATATTTTTGCTGATTATCCACCCGGTTTCGCCTCGGATTCTAGCATATTTCTGTATGCATCCTTTGTGGAAACATCGAGAGTTGGTAATTCAAATGTCCCCCTCCTACGTGTTCTTGAATGAAAAAAACCCATGAACTTGTTCATCACTATAATATAAAGCATCTCCAGTATGTTCCTGTAAACACTTCATGTTTGGAACTCTGTCAGTTAACACAAAGAAGTGAATTGGGTGATCCTCTAGCAATAACAAAAGGCTTAGCAGTGATTACATGTCATTTTCGACCCATTGTTGGCGACACCACCTCCTAAAATGGACAATAGAAGAATTCCATTTGTCTGTCCTGATATCGATTGCTATGTTGGTGCTCTGAGTCCACGTCAAATAGGTCATGGATTGGACTATTACAAGGGGCGTACTACAATGTCTGGCTATGGTCTTGGTAGCTGGTTTGCTAGGCTATTTCGTTCTGCACTACCCCTTGCCAGAAAATATCTTGTTCCTGCTGCATCAAATTTTGCTGCCTCAACACTACAGGACTAGAGGTCGGGTAAGAATTTCAACGAGAGTGTTAAGGAAAATATTAGATCTTCAGCAAGAGCCGTTTGTGAGCAATTAAAATCTCAGCAAAATGGGAAAGGATTGAAAAGGATGCGTGCGCTTCATTCACTCATCAGTCTCTACCCAGGCGGGAAGCGAAGGACATCAACAAGGACTTTGAGGAATAAAACAACGAACACCAATAAGAAGAAGAAAAAGAAAAAGACTGTTAGATCAAAGAAGGATTTCTTCTCTTAAGATGACTTATCTCCCCCACAAGGAATACCATCCATCAATCAGTTCCTCATTGAATCTGTTCAATGCTGAAAATGTTGATGCCAGTGTCAAGTATGGCTACTATGAACAATTTCATCCCCAGCAACCCCTCTCGGAAAATATACACTTTCAAATATTTTCCAATGAAGACTATTTCATTGATTTGTCATTAACATTTAATGATTTAAATGTTGCGGTGAAGAAAAAGTCAGACAATACGACTCCAACTGCTGCCAATGGTCTCTCCTACGAAAAGTGTATTCTACACAACCTGTTCAAACAAATTAATGTATTTATTAATGGAAAATTGGTGTGCACTAGCAATAATTTAACCAACTATGCAAGCTACATACAATTTATGATGATGACACCAAAGACATATAAGGAGTTGAGAGGACTGTCACTGGGCTATGAATATCGATCAGGTGTTGATACTGACGGTGAGTTGACTACTGCAGTGACCCAGGAGTATCATTTAGTTGGAAAATAAATCATGAGATATTCAATATATCCCAATGGTTACCCCCCAATGTCAAGATTGACATAAAGTTGCAACTAGCCCCGTTGAATTTCATTTTGAGAAAAACACTTCCTTTAGCACCCGATGCAAATTTCATTATCACATTGGCAATTTTTCGTGTCCGAAAACAACAGGTTATGAGCTCTGTTGCATTGGCAGTGGAAAAGCTAAGAGCCAATGGCAACAACATTAAACTTTTTGTCCCCCATACGATCACCAATCAACGTCACATTGCCACCGGGTCTCGTAGCTATACCGATTCATCATTTATAAATGGAGAAATCCCATCAAAACTGGCTTAGGCCTTAGTGAAGAGTGACAGTGCCGTTGGATCCTGGACTGCATCCCCTCATGATTTTAATTTTTTCGGTCTATCTAGCCTTGTGTGCAAAGTGAATGGTATTCCTCTCTACACTCTACCATTGAACAAAAAATCCTATAGAACTCTGTATGAGTTGGCCATGCAATCCCTAGATCATGACTCCCAGCTATTTGAAAATGGAATAACCGATTCAATGTTTTCAAAAACTCATGGCGTAATTGTTTTGGACCTGTCGGGGACCCAGGATAAGAGCATAGTACGAACAGGGAATGTACGTTTAGAGTGCACATTTGCCTATGCTTTGACTGACAGTATCACGCTAATATCATTGAGTCAATTTGAAACCTATTGGGAAATCACAACCGACGGCAGTTTTCTACTAGACCTAGCACCATGAACACAAACCAAATAATCAGCGTATTTAATATGGATCCATACATGTCCCAGTACAAGTCCTATTGCATACCATCAGACTTCATTGAAAAAATTCCGAGAGTTAACAATACCCTAATCATTGTTAATAGCAGTCCATCGACTTTCAAGACAGGCCATTGGCTATGCATCTTTCAAACAGCGAATATTGAAGTTTTTCATCCTCCTGGGCTATCATATAAATTCTACACTCCAAACATCAGCAAATTTATTGAGGCCAGTGGGAAAACTATTATTCAAAATCAAAGGAGAGTACAGGATTTAACGACTAAGACATGAGGCTTCCATGCACTACTCTTTTTCATGTTCAGATGTCGTGGCTATACCTACAAGCAGTTTCTTGACATCTACGTTGACTTTCCTCGATTGAACGACTTTCTAGTGGAAAATATACTTACAAGTGTGTTTAATATTGATTTTTGTGCTCTACGAATAAAATTTTCTGAAAATGTATGTGAAATTGTTTATTAATAAAAATAATGTATGTACATGGTAAAAACAACTTTTCTAATCTTTAGATTTCATCTTCTACTAGGTATAGGCATTTGTCGAGAACAACTAATGCAGTTAGATTATCTGAATTCACAGTATAGTGATCCGGTGGTGCTGCAATGTCAGGGTCACATTTTCTACAGTAGAGTGTAACTTTACTCTGGTCATATCTCTTTGTATAGTCAATGATACTATTCTCATTCATTTTATAGAGTTCACATGTTTGAATTTGCTTGTTTGAAGCAATGTCACAAACAGTGTCCTCAAGTGGCGAATCACATTCCGTCACAGCCAAATAAAAATCAGTGGGCTTATAATCATAGTAGCCATTGTCTTCACAACGATGACGTAGAAACCAAATTCTTTTTTTGTTCCAACAGTTGAATCGCTGACCTGGCTCCTCCTCCCAAAACAATCTGAAATCACGACAATACCAATCTCTTAGCAATAAACTATAATTACGCTTAGTATTCTTTCCAATCATACCAGGATATGTATTCTCCCACTGATTAAATTTATCATAGTGGCAATTCGAGCATAGGTGCCCTCTAGGATGTGAGTCACACTCCACTTCAAGACAGGAATTACAACCTTTAATTTGTACAGCAAATCCTCTATGTAATTTACACAGGTTGCATAATCTGCACTTTTCATCATAGTCATCAATCATTGTACAATTCTCACATGATGACCAGCTGCCCAGTGTGTACATGCATAGTGGACATGTATGGAAAATTTTTTCATGTGTTGACACTCTCACCGCCAAAATGAAACTGAGCTACCAACAACAAATCGAGTGGGATATAGAGAGAGAGAGAGGAGCAAATCATCCTTGAACTCAATTTTTCTCATGAAAAAAGTCCTAAATTTCTAAGCTAGTGTTTAAAAGCATATCCACAATATCATTTTGCTGTGTTGAGATTAATATGTCAACAAATTGTGTAAATGCATTTGGACCACAATGTAAAAGCTTTATGCAATAGTCTAATGATGGAGAATCAGTTTTCATTATATCAACAAGCATTCCCTGAGAAAATATCTTCCTTTGAATAGACTGCTCTAGAAAATCATCATCTAGAATCAAACTTTGTTCCATAAACACAAGATTCCCCATGATTCGCTCTTTCTCAAATCTATTCATTTTTTAGAGTCCTAACACTCTCACAACCAACTTCAGACTAACCAGGATTCTTTTTTTTCTACTCTACAAAATATACGCTAACCTACTATAGAAAGAAAAATATCTTTGATTCAGAAACAGTTTTATTGAGCATGATTACAACAATAATAATCACTTATTCAATTTGTTTTCATCAATATATTTCACTAGTGCATCTAATGCTGTCTGAAGTCTATTTATATGCACAATTTTCAGTTTTGCAGCAAAACATAATTGCTCCTCCATTTTAAATTTGCTCAATGATATCACGTATCTACCATATATATCATCCCATTCAAGGCTTAGTCTACATCCTCGTGTTATTTCCACAGCCACGTTTGGTACTCTTGTATAATTGCTGCTGCTACCTGCTCCACCATCAAGCTCCAATAGTGTAAATGTTCCACTCATTTTCTCTACTAATATCGTCTCAAATAAACTATTCTCTCTGAATTCCTACTAATATGAAGTACAATGAAAATCACTCCTTTTATTTGAATCCAATTACTAATCAAGTTGTCGTATATTGAGTAGCCTCCGCTCTCTGTGATTGGCCCCAAGAAATAAGTGTTGCCTCATAAGCCAGTCTGGTTGCATTATACAATATCAACCATAGTTTCAAAACGTGTATGATCGCTTTGCTTGGAAAGGTACCAAGGAACGTAATGTCCCCAAATAGCATGGGGAGGAACATAAACCCGTAGAATCCATACAACATTGTGAGGGGATACTCATTCTCTTTGAAAAGGTGTAGAGCGGTCAGCAAATAGCACAGTGATTCCTAGTGCGGTCGTAGAAATATAAGTTAGCACTCTACTCTTATAATGACAGTAAAATGAAAATCTATGGAAAATGGAAAACTTTCATATCCGTCAATGGAGCTAATATTCAATAAATATTATCACAAACAATAGTTTTGAGGGCATAAAAAAATACCTCGTAGAGAAGCTGCATTTCTCGTAAAAGCCTTCCTGGGACATATTCCCCTGATGTTTCAGTTAGACTTGTTGCCTCACATTTAATTATCGTTGGTGATGATCCTTTTTTCTCCTGAAATAAATAATATTAGAATAATTACAAGCAAAATATCATAGTGAAGCTAAAAAGTGGAGTCTACCTGAAGTTCGAAATTCAGGAAGCTTCAAAGTGGAGTCAACCAGGTCCCATGTACTTACGAAAGCTTCTATATAGGCCGTACCAATCAGAATTTAAAAATTAGACTATTACAACATCAAGGATCTATTTCGTCAGTCCTAAAGAACAAATCTAAAGTTGAAAATTTAACGTCAAGTCTTTTAAAACACATTTTTAATTTATCAGACCATTTTGTTATGTTAAAATTTTTTTTTGTCTGACCTCAAGGGACTGGGGTATCAAATCAATTTTTAAGGATACCATCGAAACTAAAAAATCTTATTAAAAAACCGGGCTTTGAACAGAGATACGGATGAATTTAGCTTAAATTTAATTTATGAAAATTTACTACAGTCCAATAAAATAGATTTCGTTTCTCTGAATATCAATGACCTCTGTTTACCTGATAAAGAACTTTCATCTAAAGATCAACTCAGTGGTTCGGAAACAAGGAAATCTAAGAGACTTGTATCTATAACTGCTTTGGAGAAAATAATAGCGTAAAAAAATATAATTAATTTTTGTTTTGTATTAATGCCGGTGTTATATTTGTACTATTTTAGTTTGTATTAGCAGAAATAAAGCCAAATAATTTCCAAGCACTACTCCTAAAAAATGAATATCATGAAGGAATATCACCTTAAGGAAGTATCATTTTGAATACATAAGGTTATGCGGAATAATTTTTGTCCGTTTTAAGTTTTAATATTGCTCCTTATTTTCAGTGGAAAAATAGTTGTTTTTCATTGAATTTCTGTGCGTGTTTTAAATCACGCCGTAAATCCACCCTCTGCGGAAAACTTATCCTGAAAACTTATCCATAAAGGGCAAATTTATATGATTTTTCATTGTAATTAAAATTCAAATTTTGATAGTTTCAGTTACTATTGGGGCGAGTCACTCCTCATCCAAAGTTTGTTACCACGAAATCTTTGATAATTGTAGCTAAGCATACACCTCTCGGCTTGAAGCTGCACATTTGCTTCAACATAATTTTAATAAAAACAAGATTTAGCATGTTTTTCATCTAAGTATCAGCTTATGCTTGAAGCAAATTTTGGTTTTTATTTAAACCATTAAACCAGCTAATGCTCTGATTTTATGTCAAGGTTTCGATAAAATTCTAACCCCAGAATTTGTTTTCTTTTGCAGAGAAAACTTTTCTTTTTGAAACCAACCCTCATTTGCCAAACAAACCAACCCTGTTAATTTAACAGTATACTTGAGTAATGGCACCCAATTAAGCACAGTGCTAAGGCACAATGTTTAAATGGGCTGAATTACTCAGGCAATGAATTATAAATGGGCTGACAGTTGTAAAATGCCATTAATAATTCACCATAGAGCTAATTTTTCCATTGAAGCTAATTTCCAGAAGCTAATTTTTATCTATTGCAAACTTGTTTGCATAATAGTTGTTAAACCAGCAAGTCTTCTAAATTTTGCCCCATGAAAACTACTCTGGGAAGATCATCTGGGCTACAAAAGCAATATAAAAAAAAACTGAATTTAATCCTGACTAAAATTAAGAAAAAAGAACGGCTTGTGGAGCATAAAACCCAAATAAAAGCAAAGTGATCTTTGCACTGAAGCAGGTGGTTTTGTAAAATCTGGGCCCTTGCCTCCCCCAGAATTGCAATATGTTTACTAGTTTTCTTATGATTACTCCCATTTTCTGTGCAATTCAGCTGTTGTTAGTGTTTTCCTTAAAAATAGTGCCTATCCCCCTCCCCATGAAAAAATTTTTCACAAATACAATTACAGTTTAGAACGTGAGTAATGAAGATTTTAGTAGAGCTATTTTGCCCTTAGTATTAACAAATTCCAGATCGCTTCTCTCTTTTTAAGTTAAAAAATAAATAAGAACTGCACCATGTATAGATTATAATTTCTTTAGCTACAACTTTCAGGTTTTAATACGTACGATAACGAAATTCGAAAAAAAAGGTATTTTTATGGAATAAAATTATCAGCGATTTTCTGCGCTAATAAATCGCCATTTCTTGTGATTGGTATTAATATGCAGCAGATAAATAGACAGATGTTTAGAGTTTGCGCAGAAGCTCCATTGGCCATCGCCACAGGAAAAAATGAACAACAAACAGTGGATAACCATAAACAAACCTTTGTAAAATTAATACTAAAAATAATAACAATTTGCATTATCATAGGCAGCGCAATCGCGCTGCCTACGTAAAGAATGATGGTGACCCAATGTATTATTTTTTTTCTTTAGACCACGGCACTTCGTATCGAAGGAGTTGTCGCAGAAACGTCAAAAAGGGCTTATTCGATTGGAAATTGGAATGGCTAGTGCACTTTTTAATAGTCAAAAGAGTTTGGAAGGTAATTAACACACCTTCCACGCCAACCATTTCCCAAACATATCCAATCCAAATTTCGAGATAGCCATTTTGTTCAGCGTAGTTAATTTCTAGTTAGAAATTATTTTTTTGAAGAGGACACTCCCCCACAGACCTCAGGGCAACTGTTATAAGTTATGCCCTGGGGGCATATAAGATTTTTATGGAAAGCGTTGTCGTAGAAACTTCAAAAAAGGCTCATACGATTGGAAATTCAAAGGGCTAGTGCCCTTTTTAATAGTCGAAAGTGATTGGAGGGCAACTAGCCCCCCTCTCACGCCCACCTTTTCCCCAAGCACATCCAATCAAAATTTTGAGATAGCCATTTTGTTCACGAAGTTGAAAATTCAGGGCAAGGGTAGTAAGTTATGCCCTGGGGGAATATAAGCATTTTATAGAAATCGTTGTCGTAGAAACTGCAAAAAGGGCTCATTCGATTAGAAATTGAAATGGCTAGTGTCCTTTCTAATAGTTGAAATTGAGGGCAACTAACACCCCTTCCACGTCCACCATTTCCCCAAAGACATCCAGTCAAAATTTTGAGATAGCTATTTTGTTCAACATAGTTGAAAGTTTCAGAAATTATATCTTTGAGGTGGACACTGCCCCCATAGTCTTTAGGGCAGGGGTTGTAAGTTATGCCCAGAGGGCATATTAAGTTCTTATAGAAAGCGTTGTCGTAAAAACTTGAAAAATGGCTCATTCGATTGGAAATTTAAACGGCTAGTGCCCTTTTTAATAGTTGAAAGTAATTCGAAGGCAACTTACCCCCCTATCACGCTCACCATTTCCCCAAACACATGCAATCAAAACTTTGAAATATTCATTTTGTTCAACGTAGTTAAAAGTTTTGGAAATTAGGTCTTTGAGTATGATAGCCCCCTCAGAGCCCTCGGGGCAAGGGCTGTAAGTTATGGTCTGGGGGCATATAAGGTTTTTATAGATAGCGTTGTTGTAGAAACTTCAAAAAAGGCTCATTTGATTGGAAATTAGAAGGGCTTGTGCCTTTTTTAATAGTCGAAAGTTATTGGAGGATAACTAACACCCCTCTCACACCCAGTATTCCCCAAATACATCCAATCAAAATTTTGAGATAGCCATTTTGTTCGACGTAGAAAAAAGTCCGGAAATTATGTTTTTGTGGATGGCATTCCCCCCACAGCCCTCAGGACAAGGGTTGTAAGTTGTGCCCTGAGGGCATATAAGATTTTTTTATAGAAAATGTTGTCGTAGAATCTTCAAATATGGCTCAACCGACTGGAAATTGAAAGGACTAGTGCCCTTTTTAATAGTCGAAAGACAAACACATCCAATCAAAATTTCTAGACAGCCATTTTGTTCAACGTAGTTGAAAGGTCTGGAAATTATGTCTTTGAGGAAGACACTTCCCCCACAGCACTCAGGGCTGGGTTGTAAGTTTTGCCCTGGGGGAATATAAGGTTTTTATAGAAAGTGTTGTCGTAGAAACTTCAAAAGGGCTCATCGATTGGAAATTTAAACGGCTAGTGCCGTTTTTAATAGTTTAAAGTGATTGGAGAGCAACTAACGCCCCTCTCACGCCCAGCATTTCCCCAAACAAATCCAAACAAAACTTTTATATAGCCAGTTTGTTCAACGCAGTTGAAAGTTCTGGAAATCAGGTTTTTGAGGATTAGAACCCCCTCACAGCCCTCAAAACAAGGGTTGTAATTTATGCCCTGGGTGCATATAAGGTGCTCATAGAAAGCGTTGTCGTAAAAACTCAATATAGGCTCATTCGATTGGAAATTCCAAGGGCTAGTGTTCTTTTTAATAGTCGAAAATGATTGGAAAGCGTACAATGCGGGTACAATGTATTATCTTTTTTGCTTTTTTTTTTGTTTTTTTAAACCAGGGCACTTCGTATCGAAGTAGTTGTCGTAGAAACTTCAAAAAGGGCTCAGTTGATTGAAAATAGAAGGGGCTAGTGAACTTTTTAATAGTTGAAAGTGAATGGAGGGTGACTAATCCCCCTCCCACGCCCCATTTGCCCATTATCTTTAAAAATTAAATGTTGCCTTAAGATTAAATTAAAATGCGCTGTGTTATTGGTAATTCCCAATAAGGCATCTCAGCAGTATCCCAAGAACGAACTGAGGGTATATGTTCAAACTTTCGCGGCTACTTCTGCTCTTGAAGTTTATCCAAATCAAAATAGCGTAAGTGTATCCTTGTTATCAAAGAAAGTAAACAGATATTTTTGCGAATGGCATCAAGATTTCTATTTCAGGTCAACTAGAGGAGATACGAAACAAAACTAAACACTACTATTTGTGTCCAGATTTTTAAAAGGGTTTATGTTGTTAAAAATTTCTGAAAAATTTTCTCCAGCCTACAAATAGCAGGCCAGTACATGAATAATTAAAACGAAATTTGCATATTAATTTTACTTTTTTGGCTAAATGGCTTTCTCGAAATTTTGTTCTGACGTAACTTACATAACGAACTTCTATATTCGTATGTTTTATTACGTATATTAGGGAGTTTGCCCCCTAGTTGATACATTGCTCTTTACGGTAAAGTTCGAATTTTGTTCGAATCACAAACCCCTGAATCACAAAGGCCGGTTAACTAGAATAGATAGCTCTTTTGAAAGTACTAAAAAAATCTTTAGCGAAAAGGGCGAGGTATTGACTAGGGGACGAACCCCCTCAAATACGTAATAATTTTTCTTTGTTTTAAGTTTTAATGTTGCTCCTCACTTTTAGTTGAAAAAATTAGTTTTTATGTTTAATTTCTGATCGTTTTTTAAATAATGCTGGGAAATCCGGCGCCCCCTTCATAGAAATGTTCCTTCCCCCAAGGAAACATCCTCCATGGAAGGATCCTCCCCCGTAACCTCCTCCTCTGACACCCCCCCCCCCCCCCATCAGAAAAAAAACCCTCCTGAAACGTCTTTATACTTCCCATTAACCAATGCTATATGTAAACAATGGGCAAAGTTCATAACTTCCAACCCTTCCCCCGGGAACTGTGGGGGATTAAGTCATCCTCAAAGACATATTTATTAGATTTTCGACTATGATGAACAAAATGGCTATCTCAAAATTTTGATTGGGTGACTTTGGGAAACACATGAGCATGGGAGGGGGCCAAGTTGCCCTCCAATTTGTTTGGTCACTTAAAAAGAGCACTAGAACTTTTAATTTCCGTTCAAATGAGCCCTCTTACGATATTCTAGGACTAATGGATCGATACGATCATCCCTGGGAAAATAAAAAAAAACAAAAAAAAAGGAAAAAAAAAGAAACAAACAAATAAACATTCATCCGTGATCTTTCTTCTGACAAAAAATATTAATACTACCACTACAATTACTACAACTAATGGCATTTAGGATAATAAGGTAAAACTCTTAGGGAACGCTTAGGAGGAGTTTCAATTAAGCGAAAAAATTGTATGCATGCAAGTTTTCAAAAGGGCATATAAGCCATATCATTGGTAACATCACTCTATAATAGCCACAAATATCATTAAAACTTTTAAAGGATCTAATCCGAGTAAAAATTAAAGGTTCTGGTGGCCTTTTTAAAAGTAAAAAGAGATTGGAGGGCAAGCCGGCCTTCTCTCAAGCCCATTCATTTTCCAAGCACATCCTGTCAAAAGTTTGATGCATCTCTTTTGTTCAGCATAGTAGAACGGTCCAGCAACTATGTCCTTAGGGATAATGGACATGTCCACCCCCCCCCACAATTATGCAATTGAACCATTATGCTTTAAAACTAAATGTTGCTTTAAACTAAATGAAAAGACATTGTGTTTATGGTTGCCAATAAAACACCTCAGCAATATTTCGAGAACGACTGTGGGTATTAAGTTGAAACTTCTTGGGCTACTAGTATTGCTAAAGTTTAATAGTATTTACTACAACGCTTACAATTTACTACAATAAACTTACAATTTAAATAAATGAAAAGAGAGTATGTGTGTCCAGGTTGTCAAAGAGCATAAATAGAATATTTTGGGAATGATATTAAGTTTCATTTTTCGGATCAACTTCATGAGTTATAAAATTAAACAAACAAAAATACTGTTTGTGTCAAGATTAATATTTGTTGAAAAAGTTTCTCCAACATACAATTAGCAACCCAAACTATGGATACTTATAAAAAAACGAAGAGATATAAAAACTCAAAATATGAAAAAGACTACGTCAATTAAAAACGAACAAAATTACATTAAAAGAAAATTTTTCCACAAAACAAGCTTTTCAAAGAAAAGTAAAGAGCTCCATTAAGCCAAAAACGATCAGAATTAGAGTCAAATAATCTTACAAGCGTAAAACTACCCCAAATCACTATCAATAAGTACATGAAACTCAAAACGAGCCCAAATTAACATGAGTAGGGCTGATAACCCCCATGCCTTCTCAAGACCAGAGCATAATTTGCGCTTTACTGAAAAAAAAATGATCGTGGATTGCCAGTTTAATTAACATATACTGATATGTATTCCTTAAAGTTTTGATAATTATTTACTTATGAAGTAAAAAATTGAAAACATTTAAAACGTATTTTGTTTTCAGTAAAGCGCAAATTTTATTCTGGTCTTTTATGTTATGATCTGGTCTTTTGCACTGATGGAAACCGAGCAGAAGTCTTGTCGGTTTGTCGAATTATCAGTTTTGTTTTTTGTTTTAGTCAGTTTGTTTTTTCTCTTGTTTGGTTTTGTCTTTTCCTTATTTTTGTTTCTTTTATTCTTCGTTTTTCGTCTTTCCTCATCTATAGCCAGTGTGGTCTTAGGACAAATTTAGTTTCACGAGCGCTATTTTGTATTTCATATAGCAATTAAAAAATGTTTTCCACAAAATAAGTTTTTCAAAGAAAAGTAAAGAAGTCCTTTAAACCAAAAAGGAGTAAAAATCAAATAATCTACCAAGCGGGAAACTACCAAAAATCAGCATCGATTAGTAAGTGAAAACCCAAAACGAGCAGAAATTAACATGAGTAGGGCTCAAAACCCCCTATGCCTTCCCAAGGCCTGAACATAATTTGCACCCTACTGAAAAATACAAATGAACGTGCATTGTCAATTTAAAATACATATACTGATATTTATTAATCAAAATGTTAATATGATTTGATTTATTAAAGTTATTAAAGTAAAAACATTTTTATTTTTTTCAGTAAAGTGCAAATTATGTTTTGGCCTTTGGAAGGCATAGGGGTGTTGAGCCCTTCTAATGTGAATTTCTGCTCGTTTTGAGCTTGACTCGGTTATTTATTGTAATTTCTGTTCGTTTTGGGTTTCATTTATTTATGGATGCTGATTTGTTGTAGTTTCACGCATAGTAGGTTATTTGATTTTATTTTTGCTCATTTTTGGTTTAATGGAGTTTTTTACCTTTCTTTGACAAACTTATTTTGTGGGAAAAGTTTTTTTATTAACTAATTTCTGTTCGTTTTATATTGACATAGTTTTTTCAGGGAAAAAGAAAATAATAGTTTAAATCTTTTCGTTTTTTTTAAGACTTTATAGTTTGGCCTGCTATTTGTATGCTGTAGAAAATTTTTCAGAAATTTTTAACAACATAAACCCTTTTAAAAATCTGGACACAAATAGTAGTGTTTAGTTTATTTTCGTCTCTCCTCTAGCTGACCTGAAATAGAAATCTTGATGTCATTCGCAAAAAAATATGTTTACTTTCTTTGATAGCATGTATACACTTACGCTATTTTGATTTGGTTAAACTTCAAGAGCAGAAGTAAGTATAAAGGCCTTACTGACTCCCACGACCACAATACCCCTTCGAATCCCGATCCGGACACTTTTTTTTAAAAATTCCCACGCCCACACCAAATATGGGCATAGCCTCCCTAGGGAGAACACGTGGTTAATGGGGTCAATGACCTAAATTTCCAAGGTCGATGTTGTTGTTGTTGTAAGTGCACGCTCTCAGCGAATGTCAAGGTCGATGTTGTTGTTGTTGTAAGTGCACGCTCTCAGCGAATGTCAAGGTCGATGTTGTTGTTGTTGTAAGTGCACGCTCTCAGCGAATGTCAAGGTGTCCAGGAATATGGAACACCTGTGCTGTCGACCTCAATTCCCCTTTCGTGAATCAATAATTCTCCTTAGAAACAACAAATTAATTCCCCTTTCTTGACAGATCAATCAACCAATGACATCATCTGTCAGACTTTAAAAATTTTCGCCTGGAAACGATTCTCCAGGAATAGATCCAAGTCCTTAATGTCTTTGCCTCGGAAACAGTTCTACTGGTCCAACTCCAAAAGATATTAATAACCAAACGCCATGGAAACAATTCTCCAAGAAACATCTTAGCGATGAATTGTTTTAGCGCGGGAATCAGGTTTCTTAGTAATTTCAAATGCGTCAGCGCAGAGATGCCAAAAACAAAAGGAATACGCTGAAGTTACGATTAGGGATTATTTGGGTGAAACCGTTTTAGGGAATTATTTCGGCGAAACAGTTAGAGACATTTTAAAAGATGATTTAAAAGATGATTTTAGAAGAGGATTTGAGGGTGAAACTCTATGGCCGTCATAATACACAAGTTCCGTTTGCACAGTGTTGTGAGGTCCCCTACCACAACCCCAAAGAGTCCTCATACCCCACCCCAACCCCGAAGCGTCCTCATACCCCACCCCAACCCCGAAGGAAGCCCCCGGTCCTCAAAGGTCCACCGGGCTCCCAAAGGGCCACCCGGCCCTCAAGGGCCCCCCAGACCCCCAAAGGACCCCCCAGGCCCCAAAGGCCCCTCCCCCTCCCTTGGCCCCAAAGGGCCCCCTCCCTCTCCCTCCCTCCCCCCTCACCTTCCCCTCCCCTCCTCCCCCTCCCCTCCTCCCACTCCCCTCCTCCCCCTCCCCTCCTCCCCCCCTCCTACCCATCCTTCCCTCCCCCATTTTTTAATATTTTTTTGTGCATTGAGACACAGAAGGACCCCCTCCCCCCCTAAAGGGCCCCCGGTGCCCCAAAGGCTCCTGAGCCACCATTTTAATACTTTTTTAAGGCTTTATTATATCTTTTCAGAACAGATTATTATTTTAGGGAATTATTTCAAGTCTGGTCAAGTCTGGTCTTTAGGGAATTATTTCAAGTCAAGTCTATTTCAGTCTGGGGGGGCCTCAAGGGCCCCCCCAGACCCTCAAAGGCCCTCCCCGGGCCCCGTCTTTCGTTGATGTATGTTGACTGAAACCTATGATTTGGGAGGTGAAATTTGCTTTTTGGACTTTTCAGAGCTAGGATTCTTAGTCCCTCATAGGTGTTTGTTGTCTGAAACTTCTAGTTTGGGATGAGTAGTTGGCTATTTCAGGCTTTTCTGAGCTAAGGTTTCTTAGTATTTCGTAGGTGAAGCTTCCACGTCAGTTTTAAGTTCACCAAGACATAAAAAATTTAAAGTTCAGTTCTAAATTTTTCCTTAGAAGATAGGAAAAGTTATACTTTGATTGTGATTATTTTCTATGAAGATAAAAAGTTTCACTTTAATTCTAAATTTTCTTAAATTCAGTTCCGACCTTTCTCAAAGAGATGAAAAAATTTAAAGTTCTGTTCAATATATTTTCTCGGAAGAAGAAAAGTTCAACTTCGATTCTGAATTTTCTCATTGAAAATGAAATAAGTCATTGATCAATTCTATTTCCCCAAAATAATATAAAAATTTTCCACTTCAGTTGAGATTTTTCTCAAAGAGATAAAAAAATTTAAAATACTATTCCAAATTTTTCATAGAAGATAGAAAAGTTCAAGTTCTCTTCTGAATTTTACCAACAAACACAATTCAATTCTAATTTTTCCATAGAAAATAAAAAGCTTACACTTCAGTTTTAAGTTCACCAAGACATAAAAAATTTAAAGTTCACTTCTAAATTTTTCCGTAGAAGATTGGAAAAGTTATACTATGATTGTGATTATTTTCTATGAAGATTAAAAGTTTCACTTCAATTTTAAATTTTCTCAAAGAAGTGAAGAAAAGTTCAATTTCGATTCTGAATTTTCTCAATGAAAATGAAATAAGTTATTGATCATTTCTATTTTCCCAAAATAATATAAAAATTTTCCACTTCAGTTCAGATTTCTCTCAGACACATGAAAAAATTTAAAATACTGTTCCAAATTTTTCATAGAAGATAGAAAAGTTCTTGTTCTCTTCTGAATTTTACCAAAGAACATAATTCATTTCTAATTTCTCCAGAGAAAATAAAAAGTTTCCATATCACTTTTAAGTTCACCAAGAAATAAAAATTTAAAGTTCAATTCTAAATTTTTCCATAGAAGATAGGAAAAGTTACACTATGATTGTGATTATTTTCCATGAAGATAAAAAGTTTCACTTTAATTCTAAATTTTCTTAAATTCAATTCCGACCTTTCTCAAAGAGATGAAAAAATTTGAAGTTCTGTTCCAAATATTTTCCCGGAAAAAGAAAAGTTCAACTTCGATTCTGAAATTTTTCTCAAAGAGATGACAAAATTTTAAATATTGTTCTAAATTTTTCATAGAAGATAGGAAAAGTTATACCATGATTGTGATTATTTTCTATGAAGATAAAAAGTTTCTCTTTAATTCTAAATTTTCTTAAATTCAGTTCCGACCTTTCTCAAAGAGTCAAATTTAAAGTTCTGTTCCAAATATTTTCCCGGAAGAAGAAAAGTTCAACTTCGATTCTGAATTTTCTCAATGAAAATGAAATAAGTTATTGATCAATTCTATTTTCTCAAAATATTATAAACTTTTCCACTTCAATTCAGATTTTTCTCAAAGAGATGACAAAATTTTAAATATTGTTCTAAATTTTTCACAGAAGATAGGAAAAGTTATACCATGATTATGATTATTTTCTTTGAAGATAAAAAGTTTCACTTTAATTCTAAATTTTCTTAAATTCAATTCCGACCTTTCTCAAAGAGTCAAATTTAAAGTTCTGTTCCAAATATTTTCCCGGAAAAAGAAAAGTTCAACTTCGATTCTGAATTTTCTCAATGAAAATGAAATAAGTTATTGATCAATTCTATTTTCTCAAAATATTATAAAATTTTCCACTTCAATTCAGATTTTTCTCAAATAGATGAAAAAATTTAAAATATTGTTCCAAATTTTTCTTAGAAGATAGAAAAGTTCAAATTCTAATCTGAATTTTACCAAAGAACATAATTCAATTCTAATTTCTCCAGAGAAAATAAAAAGCTTCCACTTCAGTTTTAAGTTCACCAAGACATAAAAAATTTAAAAGTTCAGTTCAAAATTTTTACATAGAAGATAGGAAAAGTTTTACTATGATTATGATTATTTTCCGTGAAAATAAAAAGTTTCACTTTAATTCTAAATTTTCTTAAATTCTGTTCCGACTTTTCACATAGAGATGAAAAAATTTAAAGTTCTGATCCAAATTTTTCTTAGAAGATAGAAAAGTTCAAGTTCTCTTCTGAATTTTACCAAAGAACACAATTCAATTCTAATTTCTCCAGAGAAAATAAAAAGCTTCCACTTCAGTTTTAAGTTCACCAAGACATAAAAAATTTAAAGTTCAGTTCTAAATTTTTCCGTAGAAGATAGGAAAAGTTATACTATGATTGTGATTATTTTCTATGAAGATTAAAAGTTTCACTTCACTTTTAAATTTTCTCAAAGAAGTGAAGAAAAGTTCAATTTCGATTCTGAATTTTCTCAATGAAAATGAAATAAGTTATTGATCATTTCTATTTTCCCAAAATAATATAAAAATTTTCCACTTCAGTTCAGATTTCTCTCAGACACATGAAAAAATTTAAAATACTGTTCCAAATTTTTCATAGAAGATAGAAAAGTTCTTGTTCTCTTCTGAATTTTACCAAAGAACATAATTCATTTCTAATTTCTCCAGAGAAAATAAAAAGTTTCCATATCACTTTTAAGTTCACCAAGACATAAAAATTTAAAGTTCAATTCTAAATTTTTCCATAGAAGATAGGAAAAGTTACACTATGATTGTGATTATTTTCCATGAAGATAAAAAGTTTCACTTTAATTCTAAATTTTCTTAAATTCAATTCCGACCTTTCTCAAAGAGATGAAAAAATTTGAAGTTCTGTTCCAAATATTTTCCCGGAAAAAGAAAAGTTCAACTTCGATTCTGAAATTTTTCTCAAAGAGATGACGAAATTTTAAATATTGTTCTAAATTTTTCATAGAAGATAGGAAAAGTTATACCATGATTGTGATTATTTTCTATGAAGATAAAAAGTTTCACTTTAATTCTAAATTTTCTTAAATTCAGTTCCGACCTTTCTCAAAGAGTCAAATTTAAAGTTCTGTTCCAAATATTTTCCCGGAAAAAGAAAAGTTCAACTTCGATTCTGAATTTTCTCAATGAAAATGAAATAAGTTATTGATCAATTCTATTTTCTCAAAATATTATAAACTTTTCCACTTCAATTCAGATTTTTCTCAAAGAGATGACAAAATTTTAAATATTGTTCTAAATTTTTCACAGAAGATAGGAAAAGTTATACCATGATTGTGATTATTTTCTATGAAGATAAAAAGTTTCACTTTAATTCTAAATTTTCTTAAATTCAATTCCGACCTTTCTCAAAGAGTCAAATTTAAAGTTCTGTTCCAAATATTTCCCCGAAAGAAGAAAAGTTCAACTTCGATTCTGAATTTTCTCAATGAAAATGAAATAAGTTATTGATCAATTCTATTTTCTCAAAATATTATAAAATTTTCCACTTCAATTCAGATTTTTCTCAAATAGATGAAAAAATTTAAAATATTGTTCCAAATTTTTCTTAGAAGATAGAAAAGTTCAAGTTCTAATCTGAATTTTACCAAAGAACATAATTCAATTCTAATTTCTCCAGAGAAAATAAAAAGCTTCCACTTCAGTTTTAAGTTCACCAAGACATAAAAAATTTAAAAGTTTAGTTCAAAATTTTTACATAGAAGATAGGAAAAGTTTTACTATGATTATGATTATTTTCCGTGAAAATAAAAAGTTTCACTTTAATTCTAAATTTTCTTAAATTCTGTTCCGACTTTTCACATAGAGATGAAAAAATTTAAAGTTCTGATCCAAATTTTTCTTAGAAGATAGAAAAGTTCAAGTTCTCTTCTGAATTTTACCAAAGAACACAATTCAATTCTAATTTCACCAAAGAAAATAAAAAGCTTCCACTTCAGCTTTAAGTTCACCAAGACATAAAAAATTTAAAGTTCAGTTCTAAATTTTTCCGTAGAAAATAGGAAAAGTTATACCATGATTGTGATTATTTTCTATGAAGATAAAAAGTTTCACTTTAATTCTAAATTTTCTTAAATTCAGTTCCGGCTTTTCTCAAAGAGATGAAAAAATTTAAAGTTCTGTTCCAAATATTTTCCCGGAAGAAGAAAAGTTCAACTTCGATTCTGAATTTTCTTAATGAAAATGAAATAAGTTATTGATCAATTCTATTTTTCCAAATAATATAAAAAGTTACCACTTCAGTTGAGATTTTTCTCAAAGAGATGAAAAAATTTAAAATACTGTTCCAAATATTTCTTAGAAGATAGAAAAGTTCAAGTTCTCTTCTGAATTTTACCAAAGAACACAATTCAATTCTAATTTCACCAGAGAAAATAAAAAGCTTCCACTTCAGTTTTAAGTTCACCAAGACATAAAAAAATTTAAAGTTCAATTCTAAATTTTTCCGTAGAAGATAGGAAAAGTTATACCATGATTGTGATTATTTTCTATGAAGATAAAAAGTTTCACTTTAATTCTAAATTTTCTTAAATTCAGTTCCGACCTTTTTCAAAGAGATGAAAAAATTTAAAGTTCTGTTCCAAATATTTTCCAGGAAGAAGAAAAGTTCAACTTCGATTCTGAATTTTCTTAATGAAAATGATATAAGTTATTGATCAATTCTATTTTCCCAAAATAATATAAAAATTTTCCACTTCAGTTCAGATTTTTCTCAAAGAGATGAAAAATTTAAAATACTTCCAAATTTTTTATAGAAGATAGAAAAGTTCAAGTTCTCTTCTGAATTTTAAAAACGAACACAATTCAATTCTAATTTCTCCAGAGAAAATAAAAAGCTTCCACTTCAGTTTTAAGTTCACCAAGACATAAAAAATTTAAAGTTCAGTTCTAAATTTTTCCGTAGAAGATAGGAAAAGTTATACTATGATTGTGATTATTTTCTATGAAGATAAAAAGTTTCACTTTAATTCTAAATTTTCTTAAATTCAGTTCCGACTTTTCACATAGAGATGAAAAAAATTTAAAGTTCTGTTCCAAAGTTTTCATAGAAGATTGGAAAAGTTATACTTTGATCGTGAATATTCAAGTTCTCTTCTGAATTTTACCAAAGAACACAATTCAATTCTAATTTCTCCAGAGAAAATAAAAAGCTTCCACTTCAGTTTTAAGTTCGCCATGACATAAAAAATTTAAAGTTCAGTTCTAAATTTTTCAATAGAAGATAGGAAAAGTTATACTATGATTGTGATTATTTTCTATGAAGATTAAAATTTTCACTTCAATTTTAAATTTTCTCAAAGAAGTGAAGAAAAGTTCAACTTCGATTATGAATTTTCTCAATGAAAATGAAATAAGTTATTGATCATTTCTATTTTCTCAAAATATTATAAAAAGTTTCCACTTCAATTCAGATTTTTCTCAAAGAGATGAAAAGATTTAAAATACTGTTCCAAATTTTTCAAAGAAGATAGAAAAGTTCAAGTTCTCTTCTGAATTTTGCCAAAGAACATAATTCAATTCTAATTTCTCCAGAGAAAATAAGAATCTTCCACTTCAGTTTCAAGTTCACCAAGACATAAAAAATATAAAATTCACTTCTAAATTTTTCCATAGAAGATAGGAAAAGTTATACTATGATTGTGATTATTTTCCATGAAGATAAAAAGTTTCACTTTAATTATAAATTTTCTTAAATTCAGTTCCGACCTTTCTCAAAAGATAAAAAAATTTAAAGTTCTGTTCCAAATATTTTCCCGGAAGAAGAAAAGTTCAACTTCGATTCTGAATTTTCTCAATGAAAATGAAATAAGTTATTGATCAAATCTATTTTCCCAAAATAATATAAAAATTTCCACTTCAGTTCAGATTTTTTTCTCAAAGAGATGAAGAAATTTAAAGTTCTGTTCGAAATTTTTCATAGAAGATAGGAAAAGTTATACTTTGATCGTGAATATTCAAGTTCTATTCTGAATTTTACCAAAGAACACAATTCAATTTTAATTTCCCCAATAAAAAATTTAAAGTTCAGTTCTAAATTTTTCCGTAGAAGATAGGAAAAGTTATACTATGATTGTGATTATTTTCCATGAAGATAAAAAGTTTCACTTTAATTATAAATTTTCTTAAATTCAGTTCCGACTTTTCTCAAAGAGATGAAAAAATTTAAAGTTCTGTTCCAAATTTTTCATAGAAGATAGGAAAAGTTATACTTTGATTGTGAATATTCTTCATGAAGATACGGAGCTCCACTTTAATTCTGGCTCCACTTTAATTCTGAGTTTTCTCGAAGAACTGTAAAATGAATAAGTTCTCTTCTGAATTTTCTTAGAGAGGAGAAAAAAAGTTAGCTCAATTCTGAAATTTACCAACGAAAATGAAAAAGCTTCATTTCAGTTCCTAATTTCTCAAAGACATAAAAAATTTAAAGTTCAATTCTAAGTTTTTCCATAGAAGATAGGAATTGCTATACTATGATTTTGATTATTTACAATGAAGATAAAAAGTTTCACTCTATTTCTAATTTTTCTTAAATTCAGTTCATTCATCTAACCACCAAAAACAATAGGCTAGATTAGGTTAGGTATAAATAAATATTAATAAATAATTAGAAACATTTCTCCATGTTTAAGTTAGGCTAGGTTAGGTTAACTTATCATGAGCGCTCATGATAAGCTAACCTAACCTAACTTAAACATGGTAAAAAGATTAAATTAGGTTAGGTTAGGCTAGATTAAGTTAGGTCAGGTTAAGTTAGGTTAGGTTAGGTTGGATTAAGTTAGGTTAGGTTAAGCTAGATTAAGTTAGGTTAGGTTAAGTTAGGTTAGGCTAGGTTAGATTAAGTTAGGTTAGGTTAATTTAGGTTAGGTCTGGTTAGCCTACGTACGCGTGCGTACGTAGGCTAACCAGACCTAACCTAAATTAACCTAACTTAATCTAACCTAACTTAACCTAACCTAACTTAATCTAACTTAACCTAACCTAACTTAATCCAACCTAACCTAACTTAACCTGACCTAACTTAATCTAGCCTAACCTAACCTAATTTAATCTTTTTACCATGTTTAAGTTAGGTTAGGTTAGCTTATCATGAGCGCTCATGATAAGTTAACCTAACCTAGCCTAACTTAAACATGGAGAAATATTTCTAATTATTTATTAATCTTTATTTATATTTAACCTAATCTAGCCTATTGTTTTTGGTGGTTAGATGAATGAACTGAATTTAAGAAAAATTAGAAATAGAGTGAAACTTTTTATCTTCATTGTAAATAATCACAATCATAGTATAGCCATTCCTATCTTCTATGGAAAAATTTAGAATTGAACTTTAAATTTTTTATGTCTTTGAGAAATTAGGAACTGAAATGAAGCTTTTTCATTTTCGTTGGTAAATTTCAGAATTGAGCTAACTTTTTTTTCTCCTCTCTAAGAAAATTCAGAAGAGAACTTATACATTTTACAGTTCTTTGAGAAAACTCAGAATTAAAGTGGAGCCAGAATTAAAGTGGAGCTCCATATCTTCATGAAGAATATTCACAATCAAAGTATAACTTTTCCTATCTTCTATGAAAAATTTGGAACAGAACTTTAAATTTTTTCATCTTTTTGAGAAAGGTCAGAATTGAATTTAAGAAAATTTAGAATTAAAGTGAAACTTTTTATCTTCATGGAAAATAATCACAATCATAATATAACTTTTCCTATCTTATACGGAAAAATTTAGAACTGAAATTTAAATTTTTTATTGGGGAAATTAGAATTGAATTGTGTTCTTTGGTAAAATTCAGAAGAGAACTTGAATATTCACGATCAAAGTGTAACTTTTCCTATCTTCTATGAAAAATTTCGAACAGAACTTTAAATTTCTTCATCTCTTTGAGAAAAAAATCTGAACTGAAGTGGAAATTTTTATATTATTTTGGGAAAACAGATTTGGTCAATAACTTATTTCATTTTCATTGAGAAAATTCAGAATCGAAGTTGAACTTTTCTTCTTCCGGGAAAATATTTGGAACAGAACTTTAAATTTTTTCATCTTTTTGAGAAAGGTCGGAATTGAATTTAAGAAAATTTAGAATTAAAGTGAAACTTTTTATCTTCATGGTAAATAATCACAATCATAGTATAACTTTTCCTATCTTCTATGGAAAAATTTAGAAGTGAATTTTATATTTTTTATGTCTTGGTGAACTTGAAACTGAAGTAGAAGGCTCTTATTTTCTCTGGAGAAATTAGAATTGAATTATGTTCTTTGGTAAAATTCAGAAGAGAACTTGAACTTTTCTATCTTCTATGGACAATTTGGAACAGCATTTTAAATTTTTTCATCTCTTTGAGAAAAAAATCTGAACTGAAGTGGAAATTTTTATATTATTTTGGGAAAATAGAATTGATCAATAACTTATTTCATTTTCATTGAGAAAATTCAGAATCGAAGTTGAACTTTTCTTCACTTCTTTGAGAAAATTTAAAATTGAAGTGAAACTTTTAATCTTCATAGGAAATAATCACAATCATAGTATAACTTTTCCTATCTTCTATGGAAAAATTTAGAACTGAACTTTAAATTTTTTATGTCATAACGAACTTAAAACTGAAGTGGAAGCTTTTTATTTTCTCTGGAGAAATTAGAATTGAATTGTCTTCTTTGGTAAAATTCAGAAGAGAACTTTAATATTCACGATCAAAGCATAACTTTTCCAATCTTCTATGAAAAATTTGGAACAGAACTTTAAATTTTTTCATCTCTATGTGAAAAGTCGGAACTGAATTTAAGAAAATTTAGAATTAAAGTGAAACTTTTTATCTTCATGGAAAATAATCACAATCATAGTATAACTTTTCCTATCTTCTACGGAAAAATTTAGAACAGAACTTTAAATTTTTTATGTCTTGGTGAACTTAAAACTGAAGTGGAAGCTTTTTATTTTCTCTGGAGAAATTATAATTGAATTGTGTTCGTTGGTAAAATTCAGAAGAGAACTTGAACTTTTCTATCTTCTATAAAAAATTTGGAAGTATTTTCAATTTTTCATCTCTTTGAGAAAAATCTGAACTGAAGTGGAAAATTTTTATATTATTTTGGGAAAATAGAATTGATCAATAACTTATTTCATTTTCATTAAGAAAATTCAGAATCGAAGTTGAACTTTTCTTCTTCCTGGAAAATATTTGGAACAGAACTTTAAATTTTTTCATCTCTTTGAAAAAGGTCGGAACTGAATTTAAGAGAATTTAGAATTAAAGTGAAACTTTTTATCTTCATAGAAAATAATCACAATTATGGTATAACTTTTCCTATCTTCTACGGAAAAATTTAGAATTGAACTTTAAATTTTTTATGTCTTGGTGAACTTAAAACTGAAGTGGAAGCTTTTTATTTTCTCTGGTGAAATTAGAAATTGAATTGTGTTCTTTTGTAAAATTCAGAAGAGAACTTGAACTTTTCTATCTTCTAAGAAATATTTGGAACAGTTTTTTAAATTTTTTCATCTCTTTGAGAAAAATCTGAACTGAAGTGGAAACTATTTATATTATTTGGAAAAATAGAATTGATCAATAACTTATTTCATTTTCATTAAGAAAATTCAGAATCGAAGTTGAACTTTTCTTCTTCCGGGAAAATATTTGGAACAGAACTTTAAATTTTTTAATCTCTTTGAGAAAAGCCGGAACTGAATTTAAGAAAATTTAGAATTAAAGTGAAACTTTTTATCTTCATAGAAAATAATCACAATCATGGTATAACTTTTCCTATCTTCTACGGAAAAATTTAGAACTGAACTTTAAATTTTTTATGATTTGGTGAACTTAAAGCTGAAGTGGAAGCTTTTTATTTTCTTTGGTGAAATTAGACTTGAATTGTGTTCTTTGGTAAAATTCAGAAAAGAACTTGAACTTTTCTATCTTCTAAGAAAAATTTGGATCAGAACTTTAAATTTTTTCATCTCTATGTGAAATGTCGGAACAGAATTTAAGAAAATTTAGAATTAAAGTGAAACTTTTTATCTTCACGGAAAATAATCATAATCATAGTATAACTTTTCCTTTCTTCTATGTAAAAATTTAGAACTGAACTTTAAATTTTTTATGTCTTGGTGAACTTAAAACTGAAGTGGAAGCTTTTTATTTTCTCTGGAGAAATTAGAATTGAATTATGTTCTTTGGTAAAATTCAGATTAGAACTTGAACTTTTCTATCTTCTAAGAAAAATTTGGAACAATATTTTAAATTTTTTCATCTCTTTGAGAAAAATCTGAATTGAAGTGGAAAATTTTATAATATTTTGAGAAAATAGAATTGGTCAATAACTTATTTCATTTTCATTGAGAAAATTCAGAATCGAAGTTGAACTTTTCTTCTTTCGGGGAAATATTTGGAACAGAACTTCAAATTTTTTCATCTCTTTGAGAAAGGTCGGAATTGAATTTAAGAAAATTTAGAATTAAAGTGAAACTTTTTATCTTCATAGAAAATAATCACAATCATGGTATAACTTTTCCTATCTTCTATGAAAAATTTAGAACAATATTTAAAATTTTGTCATCTCTTTGAGAAAAATCTGAATTGAAGTGGAAAATTTTATAATATCTTGAGAAAATAGAATTGATCAATAACTTATTTCATTTTCATTGAGAAAATTCAGAATCGAAGTTGAACTTTTCTTTTTCCGGGAAAATATTTGGAACAGAACTTTAAATTTGACTCTTTGAGAAAGGTCGGAACTGAATTTAAGAAAATTTAGAATTAAAGTGAAACTTTTTATCTTCATAGAAAATAATCACAATCATGGTATAACTTTTCCTATATTCTATGAAAAATTTAGAACAATATTTAAAAATTTTGTCATCTCTTTGGGAAAAATCTTAATTGAAGTGGAAAATTTTATAATATTTTGAGAAAATAGAATTGATCAATAACTTAATTCATTTTCATTGAGAAAATTCAGAATCGAAGTTGAACTTTTCTTTTTCCGGGAAAATATTTGGAACAGAACTTCAAATTTTTTCATCTCTTTGAGAAAGGTCGGAATTGACTTTAAGAAAATTTAGAATTAAAGTGAAACTTTTTATCTTCATGGAAAATAATCACAATCATAGTATAACTTTTCCTATCTTCTATGGAAAAATTTAGAATTGAACTTTAAATTTTTATGTCTTGGTGAACTTAAAAGTGATATGTAAACTTTTTATTTTCTCTGGAGAAATTAGAAATGAATTATGTTCTTTGGTAAAATTCAGAAGAGAACAAGAACTTTTCTATCTTCTATGAAAAATTTGGAACAGTATTTTAAATTTTTTCATCTGTTTGAGAAAAATCTGAACTGAAGTGGAAAATTTTTATATTATTTTGGGAAAATAGAAATGATCAATAACTTATTTCATTTTCATTGAGAAAATTCAGAATCGAAATTGAACTTTTCTTCACTTCTTTGAGAAAATTTAAAATTGAAGTGAAACTTTTAATCTTCATAGAAGATAATCACAATCATAGTATAACTTTTCCTATATTCTACGAAAAAATTTAGAAGTGAACTTAAATTTTTTATGTCTTGGTGAACTTAAAACTGAAGTGTAAGCTTTTTATTTTCTCTGGAGAAATTAGAATTGAATTGTGTTCTTTGGTAAAATTCAGAAGAGAACTTGAATATTCACGATCAAAGTATAACTTTTCCATATTCTATGAAAAATTTGGAACAGAACTTTAAATTTTTCATCTCTATGTGAAAAGTCGGAACTGAATTTAAGAAAATTTAGAATCAAAGTGAAACTTTTTATCTTCATGGAAAATAATCACTATCATAGTATAACTTTTCCTATCTTCTATGGAAAAATTTAGAACAGAACTTTAAATTTCTTATGTCTTGGTGAACTTAAAACTGAAGTGTAAGCTTTTTATTTTCTCTGGAGAACTTAGAATTGAATTGTGTTTGTTGGTAAAATTCAGAAGAGAACTTGAACTTTTCTATCTTCTATGAAAAATATGGAATAGTATTTTAAATTTTTTCATCTCTTTGAGAAAAATCTGAACTGAAGTGGAAAATTTTTATATTATTTTGGGGAAATAGAATTGATCAATAACTTATTTCATTTTCAATGAGAAAATTCAGAATCGAAGTTGAACTTTTCTTCTTCCGAGAAAATATATTGAACAGAACTTTAAATTTTTTCATCTCTTTGAGAAAGGTCGGAACTGAATTTAAGAAAATTTAGAATTAAAGTGAAACTTTTTATCTTCATAGAAAATAATCACAATCAAAGTATAACTTTTCCTATCTTCTAAGGAAAAATTTAGAACTGAACTTTGAATTTTTTATGTCTTGGTGAACTTAAAACTGACGTGGAAGCTTCACCTACCAAATACTAAGAAACCTTAGCTCAGAAAAGCCTGAAATAGCCAACTACTCATCCCAAACTAGAAGTTTCAGACAACAAACACCTATGAGGGACTAAGAATCCTAGCTCTGAAAAGTCCAAAAAGCAAACTACACCTCCCAAATCATAGGTTTCAGTCAACATACATCAACGAAAGACGGGGCCCGGGGAGGGCCTTTGAGGGTCTGGGGGGGGCCCTTGAGGGCCGGGTGGTCCTTTGGGAGCTTGGGGGGACCTTTGAGGACCAGGGTCTTCCTTCGAATTTGGGGTAGGGGGATCGGAACCCTTTGGGGTTGGGGATAGAGGACCTCATGACACTGTTCAAATGGAACTTGTGTATTATAACGACCACAGAGTTTCACCCTCAAATCCTCTTCTAAAATCTCTTCAAAAATCATCTTTTAAAATGTCTCTAACTGTTTCGCCGAAATAATTCCCTAAAATAATAATTTGTTCTGAAAAGATATAGTAAAGCCTTAAAAAATTATTAAAATGGTGGCTCAGGAACCTTTGGGGCACCGGGGGCCCTTTAGGGGGGGAGGGGGTCCTTCTTTGTCTCAATGCACAAAAAAATATTAAAAAATGGGGGAGGGAAGGGGAGGGGAGGGGATGAGGGGGAGGAGGGGAGGGGAGGGGGAGGGGGGAGGGAGGGAGAGGGAGGGGGAGGGAGGGAGAGGGAGGGGGCCCTTTGGGGGCCAAGGGAGGGGGCCTTTGGGGCCTGGGGTAGCCTTTGGGGGTCTGGGGGGCCCTTGAGGGCCGGGTGGCCCTTTGGGAGCCCGGTGGACCTTTGAGGACCGGGGGCTTCCTTCGGGGTTGGGTTGGGGTATGAGGACCCTTCGGGGTTGGGGTGGGGTATGAGGACTCTTTGGGGTTGTGGTAGGGGACCTCACAACAGTGTCCAAATGGAACTTGTGTATTATGACGACCACAGAGTTTCACCCTCAAATCCTCTTCTAAAATCATCTTTTAAATCATCTTTTAAAATGTCTCTAACTGTTTCGCCGAAATAATTCCCTAAAACGGTTTCGCCCAAATAATCCCTAATCGTAACTTCAGCGAATTCCTTTTGTTTTTGGCATCTCTGCGCTGACGCATTTGAAATTACTAAGAAACCTGATTCCCGCGCTAAAACAATTCATCGCTAAGATGTTTCTTGGAGAATTGTTTCCATGGCGTTTGGTTATTAATATCTTTTGGAGTTCGACCAGTAGAACTGTTTCCGAGGCAAAGACATTAATGACTTGGATCTATTCCTGGAGAATCGTTTCTAGGCGAAAATTTTTAAAGTCTGACAGATGATGTCATTGGTTGATTGATCTGTCAAGAAAGGGGAATTAATTTGTTGTTTCTAAGGGGAATTATTGATTCACGAAAGGGGAATTGAGGTCGACAGCACAGGTGTTCCATATTCCTGGACACCTTGACATTCGCTGAGAGCATGCACTTACAACAACAACAACATCGACCTTGACATTCGCTGAGAGCGTGCACTTACAACAACAACAACATCGACCTTGACATTCGCTGAGAGCGTGCACTTACAACAACGACAACATCGACCTTGGAAATTTAGGTCATTGACCCCATTAACCACGTGTTCTCCCTAGGGAGGCTATGCCCATATTTGGTGTGGGCGTGGAAATTTTAAAAAAAAAGTGTCCGGATCGGGATTCGAAGGGGTATTGTGGGCGTGGGAGTCAATAAGGCCTTTCTACTGAAGTAGCCGCGAAAGTTTGAACATATTCCCTCAGTTTGTTCTTGGGATACTGCTGAGATGCCTTATTGGGAATTACCATTAACACGGTGTATTTTGATTTAATCTTAAGGCAACATTAGTTTTTAAACATAATGGGCAAAAAGGGCGTGGGAGGGGGATTATTTACCCTCTATTCATTTTCAACTATTAAAAAGTTCACTAGCCCTTTCTATTTTCAATCAACTGAGCCCCTTTCGAAGTTTCTACGACAACTACTTCGATACGAAGTGCCCTGGTCTAAAAAAAAAAAAAAAATAATAATAATAATAATACATTGTACCCACATTGTACGCTTTCCAATCACTTTCGACTATTAAAAAGGGAACTAGCCCTTACAATTTCCAATCGAATGAGCCTTTTTTGATTTTTTACGACAACGCTTTCTATGAGCACCTTATATGCCCCCAGGGCATAAATTATAACCCTTGTTTTGAGGCTATCTCAAAATTTCGATTGGATTTGTTTGGGAAATGGTGGGCGTGGAAGGTGTGTTAGTTACCTTCCAAACTCTTTCAAATATTACAAAGGGCACTAGCCATTCCAATTTCCAATCGAATAAGCCCTTTTTGAAGTTTATGTGACAACTCCTTCGATACGAAGTGCCCTGGTCTAAAGGAAAAAAAAAATAACACAGTGGGCCACCATCATTCTTTAAGTAGGCAGCGCGATTGCGCTGCCTATGATAAAGCAAATTGTTATTATTTTTAGTATTGATTTTACAAAGGTTTGTTTATGGTTATCTACTGTTTATTATTCATTTTTTCTGTGGCGATGGCCAATAGAGCTTCTACGCAAACTCTAAACATCTGTCTATTTATCTGTTGCATATTAATACCAATCACAAGAAATGGCGATTTATTAGCGCAGAAAATCGCTGATAATTTTATTCCATAAAAATACCTTTTTTTTCGAATTTCGTTATCGTACTTATTAAAACCTGAAAGTTGTAGCTAAAGAAATTATCATCTATACATGGTGCAGTTCTTATTTATTTTTTAACTTAAAAAGAGAGAAGCGATCTGGAATTTGTTAATACTAAGGGTAAAATAGCTCTACTAAAATCTTCATTACTCACGTTCTAAACTGTAATTGTATTTGTGGAAAATTTTTTCATGGGGAGGGGGATAGGCACTATTTTTAAGGAAAACACTAACAATAGCTGAATTGCACAGAAAATGGGAGTAATCATAAGAAAACTAGTAAACATATTGCAATTCTGGGAGAGGCAAGGGCCCAGATTTTACAAAATCTGCCTGCTTCACTGCAAAGATCACTTTGCTTTTATTTGGGTTTTATGCTCCACAAGCCGTCCTTTTTTCTTAATTTTAGTCAGGATTAAATTCAGTTTTTTTTTTATATTGTTTTTGCAGCCCAGATGATCTTCCCAGAGTAGTTTTCATGGGGCAGAATTTAGAAGACTTGTTGGTTTAACAACTATTATGCAAACAAGTTTGCAATAGATAAAAATTAGCTTCTGGAAATTAGCTTCAATGGAAAAATTAGCTCTATGGTGAATTATTAATGGCATTTTACAACTGTCAGCCCATTTATAATCCATTGCCTGAGTAATTCAGCCCATTTAAACATTCTGCCTTAGCACTGTGCTTAATTGGGTGCCATTACTCAAGTATACTGTTAAATTAACAGGGTTGGTTTGTTTGGCAAATGAGGGTTGGTTTCAAAAAGAGTTTTCTCTTCAAAAGAAAACAAATTCTGGGGTTAGAATTTTATCGAAACCTTGATATAAAATCTGAGCATTAGCTGGTTTAATGGTTTAAATAAAAACCAAAATTTGCTTCAAGCATCAGCTGATACTTTGATGAAAAACATACTAGATCTTGATGCTAGTAAAATTATATTGAAGCAAATTTGCAGCTTCAAGCTGAGAGGTGTATGCTTAGCTACAATTATCAAAGATTTCGTGGTAACAAACATCTATCTGATTTAGTTAAAGGTAAGAATTCCCAACAACGATTAGGGGGTGTCAGTTGTCTTGTGTGAAGTACACCATGTTGGTACAACTAGTTGTGAAGCATTTAAACTGATAGGAGGATAGCATTGCTCCGCTTTTCTCGAAGTACAACGAGTCCAGATCTACTATAAGGAATCAAGGCCTCTGGATCAACTATTTAGATCTTATACGTACCGGAAAAGACTATCTTTATGCTGAAAAGGCTGTGGGCTAGGGATCACACTTAAAAACCACAAAAGAGATGATTCGGATTTTCTTCGCATCTGGAAACCATGAATACGCCACAGCTGCACTTAAATACCTTAAAAGAGATGCTATGCCTGCCTGAAAAAGCGCCAGAAGTTCACAGAGAGTTTGTAAATGGCAACTTTGTTGTTAGGAAAACAACCAAGCCGTTTTTCAGCATTGCATGTGATCTGGCTTTAGAGTCGATCGTGATTCTAGACATCAAAGGTCATCGAGGAGTTTCTGGTATGGTTGGTGTGACAACGAATGAAAATGCCAGGGATCGATATCTGGCTTCTCTCCCCTTTCTTGCAGCAGTCATCAAAACGATAAAAGCAAACCTTAATATGGATGACGAGGCAATGAAGCATCAAGAAGATACCACTGCGTTTACGAATCTGACAATAAAAGGCAGAAATCAGGTTATGGACTTAGAGTTGCTCGGAAACCTATTCAAGACGAAGAGAACAAAGCTGCACAACCTTATGACAGGGGACAGAGCTCCAGAAGCCGTAGCAAATATTCTGCTGAACTTCCGAAGCATTGGCATCGGGGCCATGAGCTCATATCTCGAAGGGACATCCACGAAAATAAAAGTTGGCATAAAGGCCGCAAAAAAAGATTTTGGAGAAACTGAGCTGCTTAAATGAGCTCTGCATCTTGCAAATTCAAAAAACTGCATCCCTCTGTGAGCTGCTGAAGTACGAGCTACAGCCATATCCGGCCTCAGCAAAATACTGGTACAAAGTCAACAGCCTTGAACTACATTCTGCAACACTCTGGCTTGCAGTCATGACCAAAAATGATCCCACATACGCTTTTTGAAGACTCTCCTCGATCTGATTATATAGTTGATGTCATGAGTGTCATAAGGTGTTATCTACCAGAACAAAATGAGACGCTAGTAGATTTTGGAACAAGAGTCTACAATGGGATTCTTAGGAACATACCCGAAGCTTATCAGTCTATCCATTCAATTGGTGACAGGTATGACGATCTTAGTGATGATAGAACCCATGATGACTACTCGTTCAACCTCATAGAAGCATCTAGCCGTCAAGAAAGAAGAGGAGATCCTAGAGGAAATATTTCCAGCCCCTTCACTTCCTCCAGCAAAGTTGCAACACTCTCGGATGGGATTCTCAGTATTTGCTCAGCCAAAGGTCAACTCTTGAAAGTTCTTTTCGAGGTCTGGGAGTACAAAATTTAAACCCGTCTGATGGTTCATCTCGCTGGTGGTTTCGAGAGTCGACATAGAGCTGTTACCGTTTCACCCCACGGAAGGTCCGTTGATGATGATCTCTCGTCTGGCCATGAAGAAGCAGACACTAGGATGTTATACCACACAGCAGTTGCCGCAAGACGAAAGAGAACAATTGTGATTATACTAACCAACGATACTGATATCGACTTACTAGCTGCATACTACTTCCAGTATCTTGCTAGTCTTGGCCTCAAGCAGCTCTGGGTTAAATTTTCGTCCTACTGCATACCTATTTATACGGCAGCAGACAAACTAGGAGTAACATTTTGCAACCCCTTGCCGCTTGTCCACAGCTTGAGTGGATGTGACACCACAAGCTTTCGGTATGGAATTGGAAAGGTCCGCTTTTTTCGAGCTGCGAAGTCTTTGGAAACTTTGTTGGGGTCTTTAGGGGTCTTTAGGTGAACTTTGTTGGAGCCCTTGCAGAGAAGCCGTCTTCTGTGCAAAGTGATGGTTTAGTCAACGTCTGTAAGCAGCTTGTAGTTACAGTGTATGGCAGAAGTGCGACTAACTTCAGTAGTCTGAATGACCTTTGAGCACATTTGTACCTAAGATTGGCGGATTTGCAGCGTTTACCACCAATTGACATCTCGTTTCTGCTTCATTTTAAAAGGTGCATGTTCCAGTCACTGATTTTGGATCCAAAGCCACAAGCCCCATATTCATTTACCTCAGGCTGCCGATATGGGCTGGAGATTTGAAGATCAGGAACTAAAGCCAGACCTAGTTTTTGCGATGATGGGCTAGCATCGCTTTCTTTTTGCAACTGTCACCAGACGAGGCGCAGCTCGTGCTGCAAATGCTCCAAAATAAGTTTCTGTGACAGCGCATGCAAGTGTGGAGCTGACCCCCAAAAATACCTACTTTCCCATGTGAATCAGAACGAGTCCGAAGACGAAGAAGAAAAAGAAATTTGAGCCACCGTTTCATGTTTAGTTTTAAATATTTGATTTTTTTTTATTTCTTTTGATATTAAACTGCTAATGCAGTCGTCTAAACCTTACTTTCAGCTGATCTTGACGGTTGCCATCTACTACATCAGCGGCCGTTGACCCGATCCAACCAACTGGATCATTGGCCCCTGCTATTCTGGGAATTAAAGAAAAAAGTATCTAAAATCAGCCTTAGTCACCTCTGCACCACAAAATCACACGGCTTCGCCACCTTGAGGCTCGTATATGAGCCTACGTAAGCCAGATGGTATCTAATGCAACAATAGTAGTAGTTTTTTTTCCTGGTTAAAAATATTAGTTGTATAGAATGAAAAGACATGATTTGATTCAGAAAAGAGCGATCTATCGTTTGGTGGGATAAAAATTATAGGTTGTGTTGAAAATATTTCGAGTAAAACACAATTATTCAGAAAATTTTCTTTTTTTGGAGAGGGGGGGGGGTATTTTCTTGTTCAAACGCTTATATATTCTTACATATTCAAGTCTCGATTTTGTTTTCATTAACAACGTGTAGAAGACATTCTGAAGGTTCGAATGATGTGCAGTTTGATTCGTTTTCAATTTTTTTAATAGCTAAAAAAATTTAAAAAAAATTGATCATTGTAGGCTAATTTCTGAAGGCCATGACATTATTTAGAAAAAATAAATAGTTACTCAAGAATTAAGATTATTTTGGAAAAGAGGCTTATGGTTTGACTTGTAATGACGAGTAAAATTCAAATAAGTCATAAAAAAATATATTTATGTAGGCAAAAATTGCAGAAAAACCGAAAAAACTAAGAAAAAGTATATTATAAAACCTTGTTTTCGAAATTAAATAGGGGTTAACTACAAAAATAAAGGTTGCGGGGAAAAACTAAAAATACTAGGTGAAATTACTTCAGTTCTTAGAATTTAGAAAATGTCAAGTTTATAAAGTTTTCAGTTATTTTTCCGTGTAAAAAAAATCAAGAGCAGTATGACGTCCTTATAGGCCAAATTTGAATTTATAGGTTAAAATTACCATGTTCTACACGCGTGCAAACTTGTGCGCCCCGATTTTTGTTCACAGCAACCCCGATTACCCTAGAATCCACCCTCAAACCAACTGCGGTGAATGTGAGCCCGCACCCCTTGAAAGATAACGGTCCCTGGATCACTGATTATATAAGCATGAACATGTGTTTTAACAAGTCAATCAAACAAAAAAAAGTTTTTTATTTAATTCTAGAAAATGCTTACTTTCAGAGTTTTATAATATTACTATTTTTTTGCTTTCTGTCAATATCAATAAGGTTGGATAGTCCACGGTACACATAATGCCTCAAAAATATACGAAGTATAAGAAATATAAGAATAAAAGAATATAAGAAATAGAAAAGAGTCATTAAATATAGTATTCTCCGGTCGTTATGATGATCATTGAGATTATTGGGCCCGACCCCTGCTAAATTGCCACTAAGAAGGAAGGGGACAGTTCTGGTTGCTATTGTGAAAGACCAAAAATGTAAAGGATATATTTTCTTATGTTAGGCTAAATTAAAAGTTTCTGGGAAAAACAGCTTTTCAAACTTATGCAAAAAATCCACCCCCACAGAAAAATTTTGTGGTGGGACTTGCCCCCCCCCCGCCTTCCCCTTACCCTTCTATCCACAAAGAAAATAAAGATCGTGATCTTGACTGCTATATCGCGTCAAACGTAAGACCTTAATCTGTCAGAATCGGAGAAACAAGAGGAGAAACAGAGGAGACAAACAAATGGAGAAACAATAAACATAATAAAAACAACTTACGTTTTTCGGTTCATTTGTAGGTTCTTTAAAATTTTCCATCTCGAGAAATTTTCTGGAAGCACTAGAAAGGAAATAAAATATTAAGTATAAAATGGCAGATATCATTACGACTAAAATACATTGGAGAGATGATGCCTCCCCTCGCCATGGCCGTATCCAGGAGCGGAGCGCCAAGTTTAAAACCCTCCCATCTGGCATTATTTTACAACCGTAAAAACGTAACAAAATGCATATAAATGAATTTTTGGTACGTTTGTAAGGTTCTTTGTACCCCTCCCCCCCCACAAAAAAATCCTCCATCAAAAATCCTGGATACACCCTTGCCTTCCGCCCACCTCGCCCAGCCTTTTCCTCTTCTTTTAAGTTTCAAGACACTCCAAATACTTACTAAAATGGAAAACAAATTACCAGACTTTTGATAAAATAGACGATACTACAATTTTGCTGCCTTACAGAAAAAATGCTCTTCTGGAAATCCTCCTCTGGAAGATAAATTAAATCTTCTTGCATTGTTTTACACGTAAGTAGTTAGTAAAAGCAACACGTAAATAAGTACGCAAAAAATATGCTTATTGAGGATGATCAGTGTTTAAGGGGTCTAAAGAGGTTACAAAATTTGAAACCCCTCCCCCCCCCCCCGAATTTTTGTAATAAAATATAAAGAAATTTTTGATATGTTTTGTACCCCCCCCCCCCCTCTTAAAAGAAATATCTCCCCAACAAAAACCTGGATAACCCTTTGCCCTTCGCCCAGCCCTTCGCCCAGCCCTTTTCTCTTCATTTAAGTTTCAAGATATTTCTACATATTTACCGAAAGATTAAAAAAGGATTACCGAACATCAGAGGCAGCGCAATGACGCTGCCTAAGTAAAGAACGATGTTGGCACGATGTGCTATTTTTGGTTCTTTAGAAGAGGGCACTTCGTATCGAAGGAGTTGTCGTAGAAACTTGAAAAATGGTTCATTCGATTGGAAATTGTAAGGGCTTGTACCCTTTTAGATAGTCAAAGGTGATTGGAGGGAAACTAACACCCCCCCCCCCCTGCCGACCACTTCCCCAAACACATCCAATCAAAATTTTGAAATAGCCATTTCGTTCAACGTAGTTGAAGGTTCTGGAAATTAAGTATTTAAGGATCACAACCCCCCCACACACACACACAGCCCTCAGGGCAAGGGTTGTAAGTTACGCCTTTGGGCATATAAGTTTTTATTTTATAGAAACCGTCTCACGCCCGCCTTTTCCCCAAACACATCCAATCAAAATTTTGAGATAGCCATTTTTTTCAACGAAGTTGAAAGTTCCGAAAATTATGTCTTTGAGGACGACACTCCCCTCATAGCCCTGAAGGTAAGGATTGTAAGTTATACCCTGGGGGGCATATAAAGCTTTTTATTGAAAGCGTTGTCGTAGAAACTTCAAAAAGGGCTCATTTAATTGGAAACTGAAAGGACTAGTGCCCTTTTTAATAGTCCAAAGTGATCGGAGGGTAACTAACCCCCCTCTCACACCCACCATTTCAAGGGTGGGTCCAGGATTCTTTTAAGGGGGGGCGCAAAATAGGTTGATCCTATAAACTTGCGTTAGGAACAAGTTTAATTAACTCAAACTTGCGTTAATTAAGTAAATTACACTACTTCAGACTGCGCTATGGGGAAGGGGGGGGGTGCCCCCTCACCCCTCCCCTGGATCAGCCACTGCACTATTTCCCCAAGCACATCCAATGAGAGTTTTGAGATAGCTCTTTTTTCAACGTAGTTGAAAGTTCCGGAAATTAAGTCTTTGAGGATGACAAGCCCCTCACAGCCCTTAGGGCAAGCGTTGTAAGTTATGGCCTGGGGTCATATAAGGAGTTTATAGAAAGCTTTATCATAGAAACTTCAAAAAGGGCTAATTCAATTGGAAATTGAAATAACTAGGGTTTTTAATAGTCGAAAGTTATTAAAGGGACAAAAACCCACCTCTCAGGCCCACCATTTCCCCAAACGCATCCAATAAAAATTTTGAGATAGGCATTTTTTTCAGCCTAGTTGAAAAGTCTGGAAATTATGTCTTTGAGGATAACACTCCCCCCAAAACCCCCAGGGCAAGGGTTGTAAGTTATTCCCTGGGGGCATATAAGGTTTTTATAGAAAGCGTTGTTGTCAAAACTTCAAAAAGGGCTTTAATTGGAAATTGAAAGGGATATTGACTTTTTAATAGTCGAAATCGAATGGAGGGCACCTAACACCCCTCTCACGCCCACCATTTCCCCAAACACATCCAATCAAAATTTTGAGATAGCCATTTTTTTCAATATAGTTGAAAGTTCTGGAAATTAGGTCTTTGAGGATGACAGCCCCCAAACCTTCAGCAGTATCGCTGCTAGCCAAAATGTTTGGGGGTAGCAAGAGATTTTACCGACTGGCTGGTCGTTCTTACCGACTTTTTTGTCAATAATTAGCATAATTTGCGTTTCAAATACAATACGTAAAAACGCCGCACGAGTCGGTAAAACCGCTGCATTTACCAACTGAGATTTAGATTTCGGTACATATCATGTCACTATTTTATAATTGTTTGTTTAACCAAATGGAAAGTTGTGGCACCATCTATAAAATCACCGCAGGAGTTAAAAACTTCTGCGTTTACCGACCAAGTTCGAAATTTTCTGTAGTTGACATGTCAGTATTTTCGTGATCTTTATTAAACTGAACAAAGAATTTTAACGGTGCAACGATTTTACCGAATTTTTTTTTTTACCGAGTTACCAAAAACACTGGGGGGAATCGTCCCCCCCCCCTATACGTGACGGCCCTGCCCCTCGGGACAAGGGTTGTAAGTTATGCCCTGGGGGCATATAAGGTTTTACAGAAAGCGTTGTCGTAGAAACCTCAAAAGGGGCTCATTCAATTGGAAATTGAAAGGGCTAGTGCCCCTTTTAATAGTCGAATGTCGAGAGGGCAACTGAGCCCCCCCTCTCTCACGCCCACGATTTCCCCAAACACATCCAATCAAAATTTTGAGATAACGGTTTTGTTCAACGTAGTTGAACAGTATAGAAATTAGGTCTTTTAGGATATAAACCCACCCCCCACAGCCCTCAGGGCAAGGGTCGTAAGTTATGCCCTGGGGGCATATAAGGTTTTTATACAAAGTGTTGTCGTAGGAATTTCAAAAAGGGCTCATTCGATTAGAAACTGAAAGGACTAGTGCCCTTTTTAATAGTCGAAAGTGATTGAAGGGAAACTAACCCGACTCTCACGCCCATTATTTCCCCAAATACGTCCAATTAAAATTTTAAGATAGCAATTTTCTTCCGGAAATTATGTCTTTGAGGATGAAACTCCTCCACCGCCCTCATGGGAAGGGTTGTAAGTTATGCCCTGGAGGCATATAAGGTTTTTATGGAAAGCATTGTCGTAGAAACTTCAAAAGGGGCTGATTCGATTTGAAATTGAAAGGGCTAGTGCCCTTTTTAATGTCGAAAGGTATTGGAGGGCAACTAACCCCCCTCTGACGCCCTCCATTTTCCCGAACACATCCAATGAAAATTTTGAAATAGCCATTTTGTTCAACGTAGTTGAAAGGTCCGTAAATTGTCTCTTTGAGGATGACAAACCCCTAAAATCCCCCAGGGCTAAGATTTTAAGTTATGCCTTAAGGGCATATAAGGCTTTTATAGAAAGAATTGTCGTAGAAACTTTAAAAAGAGCTCATTGAATTGGGAAGTGAGAGGCCTAGTTCTCTTATTAATAGTCAAAAGTGACTGGAGGGTGAATGTCATCCCCCTCCACGCCCATTATTTCCCCAAACACTTCCGATCAATATTTTGATATAGCCATTTTGTTGAACGTAGTTGAAGGGCCAGGAAATTACATCTTTTAGTATGACAACCCTCCCCCCACATCCCTCAGGGCTATGGCTGTAAGTTATGCCCTTGGAGCATACAAGGTTTTTCATAGAAAGCGTTGTCGTAAAAAACTTCAAAAAGGGCTCATTCAATCGGGAATTGAGAGGGCTATTTTCCTTTTTAATAGTCTAAGGTAACAGGAGGGAGAATCACCTCCCCCACACACCCATCATTTCCCAAAATATTTCCGATCAATACTTTGATATAGCCATTTTTTTTAACGTAGTTGAAAGGTCTGGAAATTATGCCTTTGAGGATGACACCCCTCCATAGCGTTCAGGACAAGGGTCATAAGTAATGCCCTTGGGGACGGCATATATAGTTTTTATAGAAAGTTTTGTCGTAGAAGCTTCAAAAAGGGTTCATTCGATTGGAAATTGAGAGGACTAGTCAGGGTTGTCATTTAGGGGGGGGGGGGGTGATGGCTGGGGCTATAGCCCCACCCTGATTTTAGGAGGGGCCCCAAATCAGTTGTCACAATTTCTGTCGATTTTATTTGAAGTTTGAAAGAAAATTACATAAAAAATGTTCTCAATTAAAACAAATCCGTTTCTAATATAGCTGTACTTCACAACAGTATATAGTGGGCTTCATTCCCAAGCACATTTTTTATTATTCTATTTTCACGTACCACTACATATTTTTATTACTTTGTTGTTACAGCCACGGTGACATGCTTTCATTTCAATAAAGTAATTGGGACCAGGATCCTTATTAAAATATGCACGTCGGTTACGTGATTCTGGAGCAATGATCCCCTCCATATATATGTAGCCTATTATGTACTCAGTATTTCTTTGAGACTGTTTGTGAATCTGTTCTGACTGTTTTCTGGGTCGCGTGTGACTCAGGTCTGCTCTGTTTCTGGACTCGGTAAGTAAAACACTATTGTGTACAACGGTGGACTTTTTGCGTTCCTAGTGCCATAGACGTATTATCAAACAGTTTGTGGTAATGAACTGTAAGTAAGGAGCAACCCGGCTCAGTAATAACCGAAACTCTTAAAAAAAGGAATTTTGATACCAACAGATACATCAAAAGAATTGTATTTTTATGCTGATTTTAAATATATAAGTTTCATCAAGTTTAATTTTAACCATCAAAAGTTAAGAGCCTGAGAAAATTTGTTTTCTTTTAGAAAAAAGGGGGAAACATCCCCCAAAAGTAATGGAATCTTAAAGAAAATCACACCATCATATTCAGCGTATCAGATAACTTCAAAAATGTGCAATTTTCTATTTCTTTTTCCGGAAGATCATGTATGCGTGTTTATTTGTTTTCTGTTGTTTTTTTCCCCAGGGGTGATAGTATCGACTCAGTGGTCCTAGAATGTCGCGAGAGGGCTCATTCCAACAAAAATTAAAAGTTTAAGCACCCTCTTTAAGTGACCAAAAAATTTGGAGGGAAACTAGGCCCCCTCACACGCTCATTTTTTCCAGAAGTCACTGGATCAAAATTATAAGATAACCGTTTTCTTCAGCATAGTAGAAAAATATAATAACTATGTCTTTGGACGACTTAATCCCCCACAGTCCCCGGTTAAAAGGGCTGCAAGTTATGAGCTTTGCCCATTGTTTACATATAGTATTGGTTATTGGGAAGTATACAGACTTTTTTGGGGGGATTTTTTTCTGATGGGGGGGGGGGGGTGGGGTCGGGGTGGAAGTTATGTGGGAGGATCTTTCCAGGGATAAATTTTTCATGGGGGAAGAGAATTTTCATGAAGGAGGCGCTTGATTTCCCGGCATTATTTAAAAAACAATCAGAAATTGAATAAAAAAACAAGTTTTTTTCAGCTGAAAGTAAGGAGCAACTTTAAAACTTAAAAAGAACAGAAGTTATTACGCATTTAGGGGGGGTTGCCTCTCCTCAATACCTTGCTCTTACGCTAAAATTTTTTCAACGTTTAAAAGAGGTTATTATTCTAATTAAACAGCCTTTTTGATTCAGAAATCATTCTTAAAAAACTGAAATAAAAATCAAACTTATGTTATTATAAGGTTATTATTAGTTAAAAAAAGGTAAAATTAATATATAAATTTCATTTTAATTATTCATGAACGATGAGCCAAATTCAAAACCTTTAGTAATTCAATACGTTCAGGAATTAAATAAAAAAAAAACAAGTTTTTTTTTAACTGAAAGTAAGGAGCGACATTACAACGAACAGAAATGATTCCGTATATGAAAGGGCTGACCCCTTCTCAACGCCGCGCTCTTTACGCTAAAGTTTGACTTTTTGTCATAACTCTATTTTTTAAAACAATAATTTTAGCGTAAAGAGCAGGGCGTTGAGAAGGAGACAGCCCCTTTCATGTACGGAATAATTTCGGTTTGTTTTAAGTTTTAATGTCATTCCTTACTTTCAGTTAGTAGAACCTATTTTTTTATTTAATTGTTAATAGAAGCCGGACCGTATGGGATTTTGAAATTTTCTTACGCTTTTCTTCTTTGCTTCCAGTCAACATCTTAAATTTATTCAAAATGGTTATTTTATGAATTTTGTTTCTCAAATTGTCTTGAAATTTAGCTTCTTGGATTTTGAAAAAATCAAAGTGGGAATTTTCGACCAGTAATTTTTATTAGATTTCAGGAAATTTAAGAAAGACAAGAAAAATATGTTATATTAAAAGACAATTCAAACAATCGATAAAGATCTTGAAGAATGATAGTTAATCTCACGCACCAAATATCATAAAAAAAAGAAGAATATGCAAAAGAAAAAGATTTGTTAATAAGACAGTTAAAAAGAAATTGTACCAACAATCAAAGACCAAATATTTTGACTTCAGAAACGGAAGGTTTTATTAGCAGGGGGGGTAGCTTAGCTTGACCGAGATTATAAAAAAGGTAATAAAACAAGAAAAACTTAACAAATAAGAGCTATACAAGAACAACCTGAGCATTGAAAGAAAAACTCAAACCTATCAAAAGATGTCAGTCCAAGAAAATTTACGATTGGGGAGAAGAATTTACTGTTGAACATCCAGAGGGAGTTTGAAATTTGTTGTTTTTTACATTTTTATTTGAAAATACCAGGGCAGTGTCATGAGCGGTCCATTTTCAGGTGGGTAAGCGCGTATTGCATCAATTGCACCGCGTGCAATTTACATTAACTGCCATCCTCATAGGCTCAACCTTGTTTAGGATGATTCCATTCAGAACTTGGGATGAATGGCATCTTTTTTCGCCACTCTTCCAGGGCTGTACTGCTTTTATCAAGAATAGCAGTGCTATGCCACTAGTTATGCAACAGTTATGCCGCTGGCATAACTGTTCTTCAGCTGGTGTAATCGTCCACTACAAGATCGGCATACTAGAATAGATCGGTAATGAGAGATATGAGATATCTGATGTTGATATTTAGCGACAAGGCTCTTAGGAAATTGATGGAGTTCAATCCTATGGCTAGAAAATATATTTAAATATTTAAAATTATTATAAAATCAAACTATATAAAATACAAAGTTAGAAAGTATTTTTCGAAAAATGAGATCTAGTCGGTTCTCAGTGTTACAATAAAACTGTAAATTAATTTCCAACTTAAGTTCCTTCTGTATTCGTTAAACACTTTTAAATTGCTTCTTACTATTATTAGCCGATTTTGGGAGAGGCCTATGATAAAAAATGTGAAGAAATATTGCTCTTCAACAACTGTGAGCCGACCAATTTAGGAGGCCCACAGAGGATGCTTATCCGCCCCCCCTTAGTTCAGAATTAAATGACGCCATTAGGACTAGTGCGTTTTTTTATTAGTTGAAAGTGCTCAGAGGGCAAATGACCCAACCCCCCGTTCCAACGCCCATCATTTCCCCAAACACTTTCAATCAAAATTTTAATATACCGATTTTGTTCAACGTGTTTGAAAGGTCTGGAAATTATGTCTTTGAGGATAACAAATCCCCCCCCCCAGACCTCAGGGCAAGGTTTGCAAGTTATGCTGTAGGAGCATATAAGGTTTTTATAGAAAGCGTGGTCGTACAAACTTCGGAGGGGGGCTCATTGGATTGGTAATCAGATGCTCTAGTGCTCTTTGTAAGAGTCAAAGTGATCGGAGGGCAGCTACCCCCCCCCCCTCACACACGTCGTATTGTCCCGAAATGCATCCAATAGAAATTTTAAGATAGCCATTCTATTCAAAATAGTCCAAATATCATATAACAAGGGTTTCAGGGTTGAAACAAACTCTAGAGATTAGGGGAAAGGGTTATAAGTTATGCCCAGGGGGTATTTAAGGTTTTTATGGAAGGGATGGTTGTCTAACTTTAGAAGAGGCTCATTTGGTTGAAAATTGGAAGATCTAGCTCTTTTTTTTAGTTCTTTTTCCTTTTTAAGCGTCTTTTTTCCCTTTTCCTTTTTGGTTCCTTTTTAAGCGTCAAAAGTGATGTACGGCATTTAGCCCACCACCCGCTTCTACAACCCCTCCTTTCACCAAATGCATCTGATTGAAATTATGAGAATTTTCAAAATAGTTCAAAGAATATATAATAATGTCTCTAGGGATGACACGATCCCCCAGCGCCCTGGGGATAGGGTTGTAAGTTATTTTATGAGGGCATATAAGGTTTTTATTGAATGGGCGGTCGTATAAACATCAGATGGGGCTTATTTGATTTGAAATTGGTTAACTTAAATGCCAAAGGGGCTAAACTTACAGCCCTCGCCCTTAGGATCCGGTGGTTTGTATCAACCTATAAAGCCTTGTTATATGATATTTGGACTATTTTAAATAAAATGATTGTCTCAAAATATTTATTGGATACATCTCAGGAAAACAAGACGTGTTTGTGTGTGTGTGTGTCAGGGGGGGGGGGGGGGGGGTAGCTGCGCTCTGATTACTTTGACTCTTAAAAAGGGCATTAGAACGTATGATTACCAATCCAATGAGTCCCCTCCAATGGATATAGGGCCACACGTTTTATAAGAACTTTATATGCCCCAAGGGCATAACTTACAACCCTTTCCCTCAGAGCTGTAGGGGGGAAGGGGGTGGTCTTCCTCACAGACATAATTTTTGAAACCTTCGACTACGATAAATACAATTATTATCTGCAAATTTTGAATGGAGGTGTTAAGACAAATGCTGAGCGTGGAGGGAGGGGCTGTTTGATTTCAAATCACTTTGACTCTTAAAAAGGGCACTATAACTTTTCTGCGTGCCGCTTTTGCTAAAAGTACACAAAAAAAGGGTTTTGGTGCTGAGTAACGTTTAGAGGGGTCAACAAATCCAAAAATGTGCCAATTTTTGGCACATTTCTGTGCCAAACAAAATGTGCATGAAACAAAAATGGGAATTAAAGAAACAATCACGAGATCTTGAGTATGGGGGGTGCGAACATTCTTACCTCCCCGCACATGTAGTCGCGCCTGATCAAGAAACAAAAAATCATTCGCAAAAACTGCACGATCTGTTGAATTCAAGTTTACATTTTCAGAAAGGTTAAAGTCTTTTGTTCAGTAATCGGGTGCGTATGCAGGAAAGGGTTGCCACTAGACCCTGGTGCCACGCCGGCGCATCGACCGAACGCCGCCAACACGAGACACGGTTGACCGCAGCCGAAGTCACGCAACGCCACCGGCGCGCTTTACTTGCACCGCCACCGGCAAAGGTGGCGGCGTTAGGTTAACTTTGAATTAATTTTGCGGCAATTCTTTATTGCGTCAACCACAAAGTCGGAGCTTTTCTTTTCTCGTGTGGTGAAGTGTTTCGATTTTCCTGATTAGAAATCAAGCAGGGCTTGCACTATCCCCGAATTCTGGGATTTCCTCGAAAATTTTTGTCACCCCAAAAAATAATTTGGTTTCCAGAATCCCCGAAAATCACCCAATCACGGTGCCACCCCTACTGATTTATCACTAATAACTATACCTACCAAACATTACTTTGTATGCCATAATTCTTCACTACTATCTTGTTCGTTAATTTTCGTCTCTTGTGTTACTTAGCATAGCCTATAAACCAGACGGATACAAATGCAATACTCACGGTTCTTCATATGTTGACAAGTTTTTTTAACTGAAAGTAAGGAGCGACATTAAAACTTAAGACGAACAGCAATTACTCCGTATCTGAAAGGGGCTGTCCCCTCCTCAACACCTCGCTCTTTACGCTAAAGTTTATTTATTATTTAAAAACTAGATGTGACAAAGAGTCAAATTTTAGCGTAAAGAGCAAGGCGTTGAGGACGGGACAGCCCCTTTCATGTAAGGAATAATTGCCTTTAATTTTAAGTTTTAATGTCGCTCCTAACTTCAGTTAAAAAAAACTTGTTATTTATTTAATTTCTGAACGTTTTTCAACTAATACAGGTTCGATTTTTGCTCACCGTGCAGGAAAAATTGAAACACAATTAGCATATTAGTTTTGGCAGATATATTCCGGATATGAAGGGTCGCCCCTCCTCAATACCTTGCTGTTTACACTAAAGCTGTTAGCACTTCTAAAGCAGCTTCCTATTCTAATTAAACAGCCCCTGTGTTTCAATTTTTGTAAACAGGCAAACTTTAGCGTAAAGAATAAGGTATTGAGGAGGGGGCAACCCTTCATATATGGCATAATTTCTGTTTGTTTTTCAAATAATGCCGGTAAATCTGGTTCACGTTCTATGAAATATGCCCCTCCCTCTCACGGAGCTCCTCTGTGAAAATTTCATCCAACGTAAAGTGCACCCCCACCCGTCAAATTCCCTTCAGACAGTTCCTTCCCCAATGAGAATCTCCCCCTCCCCCTCTCTGTAAAATTACTTGTGGAGGATTCACCCTGAAAAATTCTCCTTAGAATTTTTTCATTGGAATAAAACTTTAATCTATAATCGGTTTCTCGGTCACTCCAGAAATGCCCTCTTCCGTGGAAATTATTTCCCAGAAAACAAAACGCGAGGAAAAAATCCCCGGATAATCCCCCTGGAACATCTCCATATAAAAAATTTGGCGAAGAGAATGTATGACAATTAAAAAGAATTTCGTATAGTAATTCTGTCAAAGCCCCCCAGTGTAACATTTCCCCTAGAACTTTCGCTCATCAGAAATTTCCCTCCCAAGGGAAGATTCCCCCCTTAGAAATCCACCCCAAGCACACCCACCACCACCACCCTCCCTCCCCCAAAAAAACAATGGCTGTATACTTCCCAATAACAAATACTATATGTAAACAATGGGCAAAGTTCACAATTTGCAGCCTTTCCCCCGGGTACTGTGGCGGGTCATTTTCCACCTAAAGACAAAGTTATTAGATTTTTAGACTATGCTGAACAAAATGGCTATCTCAAAATTTCGATTCGGTGACTTTGGGAAAAAATAAGCGTGGGAGGGGGCCTAGTTGCCCTCCAATTTTTTGGTCACTCAAAAAGGGTACTAGAACTTTTGATTTTCGCTCGAATGAACCCTCTCGAGATATTTCAAGACCACTGGGTCGATGCCATCACCCATGGAAAGAAAAAAAAAAACAAATAAAACCGCATCCGTGATCTTTCTTCTGGCAGAAAAAAAAAATACAAAATTTCACATCTTTGCATTTAGGAGCTTTAAATTTCTACAATAGAGTTATCTTGTACGCTGAATCTAATGGTGTGATTTTCTTAAAGAGTCATTGACTTTAGGGGATGTTTTCCCCCTTTTTCAAAAATAAGGCAAATATTATGAGGCTCGTAACTTTTGATGGGTAATACTAAACTTGATGAAATTTATATATTTGAAATCAGCATAAAAATCCGATCCGATCCGATTTGTGTGTACTCCCTTTTAATTATAATCCTTGGATCGTATTGAATGCCACGGCGAATCTATTATCTGTTATTTCAACTATTATGCAAGTGTTCTGAAACGCCACGGCAATTTCGTTTCTACCAGATTTCTATTTCTCTTGATAAATAACGAAGAAGACCAGCGTCCAGCCAGCGACTTTCGAAGTTTTTAACTCGTGAATAGGCCAAAATCTTTTGTAAATTCAAGCTGGGATTTGAGAAAGACTGATGAAAACGTTAATATTTGCGGTCATCATTGATCGCGCCGGCGGCACGCCGCCGGTGCCTCATCAGAAGCGGCGCTGAAAAAATCATCGGCGGCGTGCTGACGGCACGCCACCGCTGCTATTTTTGGCCCCACCGCCGCCAGTCTTACCTTATCGGTGCGGAACCGGGGTCTAGTTACCACCAAGGAAAAGAAATACTCCTTCGGTTGCCACCAAGGAAAAAATTACTATATTTTAATGATTGTATGGTTGATTCGGTGATTTTTTTCAAGAATCTAATAATTTAGTTGCTGTTTTATTGATTTTTTTTTTAGGCAATATATAAAATTAATAGAAATAGCGATAAATCACTAAAGATGGCAACCCTGATGCAGGACTCATTTTGGTAACAAAGTTAAGTTCTTAAACCTGTTTTTCCTATTTTACCTCTTTCCCCAAAGGCAGGTGAGTTGTGCAAAAGCATACATAACAATGTGAAATAAATTACAAAGTATCGGTGTTTAGGGGGGGGTAAGGGCTCATATCCTGCATAGGGGCCTTTCTACGATCATAATATTGTTTAGATTGTTTTTGATCTAAATTAAATGATCCTAAACTTTGCAGATAAAAGAAAAATCATTTAAATTTTATATTTTTCCACTTAAAGGCTCGCAGAAAAATCCTTTAAGTAGGAAATAATCAGGGTTGCCACTTCTTGCGACTTTCCCAAGACCTTGATATGTCAATCCTAAGCAGTATTTCATCAGTAGATTCTTATGAACAATTTAGGATCCTAAGATCTGACTCTAATTCTCAGGCAGAGAATCAGAGATCATTCTGCTGTGGTCTAAGAACAATGATGAGAACATCGTCAAAGTTCTCTGTTCAAAGTCCTATTGCCCAATTAAAAGTTGCGCAGGTACCGATCTCCTGATTCAATGCCTTCAGCCGGGAGTGCAATGCGTGGTTGGGGCAAATAATCCGACGCTTCCCATGTTTTTCTCCCGGATTTCTCAACGTACCCATTTAGAGCTGGGTTTACTGTGGCTGAATTACAGGGCACCATTGATCCCCGTTCCAAACCAAATAACCGGCGATACTGGGACTCGAACCCCTGACCTCAGGATTTCAAGTACGGAGAGCTAACCGCTCGGCAAGGACGGCTCAGAGGGATGCAAATAAAAGCTAGGAGTTCATAAGGAGCAAATAAAAGAAAACCTATAAGACAGGCAAAGCGAATGACAAATAAACATAGGAAACTATTGGGACATCAAGAGCCGGTCATAGGGGGGGCAACCATGTCAGCTAGTAAAAAGATGCGGTACTAGACACTTAGAGTCCAAACCAGCAATGTTGATCTCTGTTTCAATGCCCTTCATTCGGGAAGTGTAATGGGGGTCGGGGGCTAGCCCTCCTATGTCTTCACATACCCTTTCTTCTTACCTTTCCGAGATTTCTCCTGGTACCCGTTTAGAGCTGAGTTGACTCTGGCACAGCTAAGAGATTCACGCCACTGACCCCCTTCCCAAACTAAATAACCAGTCAAATCAAAAATCCAACCCCATTCCCACCCTTCTGACAAAGAATTCCAAATCTAGCGTACCAACCACTCGGCTATGATCGGTCCCAGGTCAGCTGCCTTGGGTGCCAAAGCTGCTGGGTGCCAGAGGTCTGGGACTGTCAAATTTGATCAAGTTTTTCCCTTTGATACTTGCATTTTTTGCTTATCTTTGATTCGAAAGACGAGGGGGTGGATTTAATTTTGCATTGGGCATAACAAACCCTTTGGAACAGTTCTGGGGACATCTCAAGAATTTTGAATTTCTTATTTGGACCAAAATCGCCAGATCCCTTCTTAAGTGTGTCTGACTGGAAAGAAACTAATAAAATAGCATCAGAATATACTAATATGTTTGATTTTTATTCACTGAATTTGTAAAACTTTGATTCTAAATCTTTCTTAAATTTTAAATTGTAAAACGTGCGAAAAAAGTTTTTGAAAAATAGGAGCTGAATTTCACTTGAATTTCAAACTAGAGCTCCTTGGAGGTATTTAATAAGGAGAATGTCCAAAGGGTTTTTCAAGGAGGCACACTTATGCCTCTTTAAAGAGGCGACACACCACAATGTTAAGTGATTTTCGGTCCTAGCGGTCGCAGAGAGACGGCGGTGATCGCATTTTGTAGCCTAAGCTATAACTAAGAAACATGCAAAATTTCACCCCCCTCCGACTTTATCTTCATGGAGGAAAGTGGGTCGGAATTTTCCACCCACCCACCACAGCCCCCCTTTAACGTTGTCCGATCGGGCTGAGATTTAGAGGATAAGCTTTCCTAGGGCCTGGGAGCTTATCCTCAAAATTTCAGCCTGTTTTCCAAAAACCAAATATAGCCACTTAATGCTCATCAAGTTATTTTTTTTATCAGCCATGCCTAAAGGCCACAGTTGGCAACGGATACGGGTGAATGAGGACTCATTCGAAGCGGAATTCGACCTGTTAGGGCCTTTTGATATTTTCAGACCGAAAACATTATCCCCCGAATTTACATTTACGAAAAACCTCGTTTTCCCATAAGAGCCCCTGTTAATTTTTGCAATTCCTAAAAGCATACTATTTCATTATTAAACTAGATCAAAATTGTCCTCTTAACCTGACAAGACCGACTGCAAGCTTCCAAAAATTCCAGCTCTTTCCCAGAAGTTTTTTTTGTCGAAAAACGAAAATATTAGTTTGTATTTGCTTGCGTCAAAAATAGATTGCAGGGACTAAAAATAATTTAACAAGAGTCTCTGATAGTACAGTGGTCGGTTTTCCTGTCCGTCATGCGGAAGACCCGGGTTCGATTTCCTGTCAGAGTAAATATTTTATATATTGAATTTAAAGTAGTATCTCTTAAATTTAAAGTTTAAAAAAGAAACTCAGTTTCTTTTTTAAATCCAATCTATTAAATCCTTCGGCTCAACAGGCGTCTCCAGAAGAATATCACAGTGGGCCTTCAGCTTACAGGTAAGTCTCCACTGCTTTGATAACATGCCGTATACCCGCATGCTCAAAGAAAAGTTGAAAAAAGAAAATCTTACTGTGCATTTGATTTGAGTATTCAGGAATTAAAAGCCTTAACACAAGAATCTTCAAAAGCGGGGGTTTGGGGGGCGGCAGCCCCCCAACTTTAACTCCCTACACGATCAGCTAACAGTTAGTCAAGCAATAATATGTAATAAACTGTACAAAAACGTGCAGAAATTATTTGAAAAAAACTACGTTTTTAAAAGAGTTAAAGAGGCTGAGTCACAAGTTCGAACCTTAAAACGTACAGGGATTAGGAGGTACAGTTGGGGGGCTGCCGCTCCCCAAACCCTCTGCTTTTGCAGCCTCTTTTGTTAAGATTTTTTAAGTCCTGTAGCCTGCAATCAGTTGGTCGTACCAACGTGAATGAAACTGTTTCAATGGCATTTTTTTTAAATCTTCAGAGAATTTGGCAATGACAACTCAGTCTGTTACAGTTATACCTACAAACTTGTCTCTGTGCCAGGTATAGTTATGTATTCAGTGTGATTATGTATGATGGAAAAATAGATGAACCTGAACCTACCTGAACCTAAACTGCTTGTTTATGCTGATCCCTTCTTCTGTTCCCTGTTTTTTCTGTTCAAAATTGTTAAGTTCATCACATTATAGCTTGTTATCGGTTAGGGAAAAATCTCCTGTAAAAAATCCAGCAAACAGGCTCAGTACTGTTTCTAATCAAAGAGATGCAATAGGATGTTCTTACGATAAAAAATTCAAGCAGACTTCGTTCGTGCTGCAAAGCATTTCTTTGCAAGGGAAAAAGCGGGGGTTGAGGGGGGAGGTAGACCCCCAAAATAAAAATGTTAACAAAAGAGGCTATAAAAGCGGGGGGTTTGTGGGGCGGCAGCCCCCTACCTGTACTTCCTAATCCCTGTACGTTTTAAGGTTCGAACTTGTGACTCAGCCTCTTTAACTCTTTAGAAAACGTAGTTTTTTTCAAATAATCTGAATTTAGCCCATGTCATCATTAACGTTTACTTATGGAATTATTATAGGTAAAATTATTGTTAAAATTAGTAATGCTTATATATTACGCTTTCTTGGATTTGTCAGTTTTCAATCTCTGTAGTAGCACTTATTATTACTAAATTGCAAGAACAACGTTAGTTATTTTTTTAAACAAAGACTCTTTTTTCTAATTTTTGGCAAAGTAAGGGAAACTCTAAATGATTTGATTTTCAAGGAAAGTTGAATTTGAGTATCAAAAGAAAGAGGGTCATTTTGACAGCTGAATTGTAATTTTAAATTTTGTTCTTCTTTCACTATTGTGCATTTTTTGAAATGTCTGAAGATATAAGTGATTTCAGTTCGAGGGGGAGAATTGTCCTGTTATGAAAGAGGTATATTTTACATGACCAGTATAAAACCAAAACGTAGTATCTATGCAGGCAGGGTGAGTTTTGAGTAAAGGCCCTTAGAAATGTGAATTTCTTGGCAAAACGCCACTTTAGGGGCTTTTGAGATCTTAGAAATCCCTTGATCCAGGGAAGATAAAAAAAACAACTTCCAGAAATAAAATCAGATACTAAAATATCCCTTTGGAAGCCATTTTTAAGCTGCTATCTCTACTCCCTCTGTAGCTTATTCTAAGGGTTAGCAAATTGCATGAAGACTAGTCTACACCTGCTGTAATCTCGGAAAACAATAAATCTTTCCATAGTTTCGGTTTGAGTCTGATTTTCTTTTACTCTAGGGTTAGAACATACTGGATTAAGATCAAATGCATAATAATTAAATGTATTATTAATTAAATGGATTGATCTCTTTGCCAGGAATTTTTTCCGTTTCAAATTTGCTGAGTTTGGTATCATTTAGCATGGAAATTTAGTTACTCTTTTTATTTGAGAATTTTCTTCTAACTGAATGAACTTACTCCAAAGAAAATATATCCTAAAATACATTCCCGTGCCCGCCTACCAGTACTACTATACTGGCGTCTCCCACGCCCTGAAAAATTTTCTGCGGGCGCCCTTTTTCTTAAATGTCTCTGCATGGGACGAAACTTATTTATTAGCATCAGGATACGCTAATATATTAAATTTTTATGCATTGAATTTATAAAACTTTGATTCGAATTCTTTCTTAAATTTTAACTTGTAAATCGTGCGAATAACATTTTTGAAAAATCAAAGCTGAAATGCACTTAAACTTTAAATTAGAACTCCCTGAAGGTATTTAACAACGAGAATGTCCAATGGGTTATCCCAAATTTTATCTATTTTATCATTAATGTTTACTTATGACATTATTTCAGGTAAAATTACTGTCAAGGTCGGTAATACATATGTATCACGATTTCTTGGATTTTTCTGTTTCCAATCTGTGCAGTAGCGCTTACTATCACTAAATCGCAATAACAACGTGTTATTTTTTTTTAACACTTTTTTTTAATCTTTGGCAAAGTAATGGAAGTTCTAAATAGAGTTGGTTTTCAAAAAAAGTAATATGACAAACATTATGCATTCATATTTTTTTTTAGTTATTCATTTTTTTTTTATTTATTTATTATTAACTTTTTTTTTAATGCGCATTATTTGGCACTGATGAGAAAAAATTATAAAAAGTATCTTGAAAATTGGGGAGGGATTGGAACGCAATTGCTACGTTAGGTAATATGCTTGGAAAGGGCATTGAACAGTGAATTGAGTGTTATTCGGTATCGGCTCTGGCCTGTCTTGTGCCTGGAGCAAAATCTGGATTAGCATTCCCCCCTGTCTCCCACAAAATTTTCACGCCAAATTTTTCAATTTTTTTTTTTTAACTAAATTATTTTCAAAATACTAATTAATTAATAATTTATTTTGTTATTATTTTCCAATTTGTTATTTAAACTACTTAATTATTACTGGTTTTTCTAATTATTATTATTGATTGTTTTTATTTTATTCTCATTTTATTAACTGATTATTAATCTATTAACAATTTTCATTTATTAAATGGGCCCTCTACTTTATTAATAAAATTTCCAAATTACGAAATAATTATAACTGATAGATTATTTGTTTGAAATTTTATACCCCTACAATTTCTAAGCCCAGAGCATGTGCTCCCTCAGTGCCTAATCTAAATCCGCCTCTGGTGGTATTACTCTTTTTTTACTATACGTAACTATTTTTGAGAATGGAATCTTGCACCACAATCACTCACAGTTTTTCCAAAGGTATTGCAATGAAGACTATTCAAAACTAGGATAGGAATCGCAATAGGAAATGCAATAGGAATCATAAATGCATAGTGTTTTATTATTATTTTTTTTTTTTTTCATGAGACAGGTGCCAATAAGATTGATGAACTGCGTAGTTCAACGAAAGAAAGAAAGGTCAGGAAAACTTTTCAAGGAAGCCTCAGAAATCTCTGAACTACGTTAAAAGAACCATTAGTCTCATCCTATTTCATTCCTAAGGGCGCATTGCTTTACTTCCCCAACACCCCATCCTTCTGATGGATAAATATGCAGTCCACTCCATATATTTTGATTATATATTGGAATAACGAATGGCGATAAGGAACACGGCTCAACTTAGCAGTTGAAATTAGTTATTTGGCTTATGCTGATGACATTATTTTATTTAGTCGGTCAAAGACTGTGCTGATTGAAAATTTTAAGATTTTAGCGAATGGGTTGAACAAAAAAGGACTAGAAATTAACCTCGCGAAATGCCAGTATTTTGTGATTAATGACCCTCTTGGCTCTCCTCCTCTTGATTGCGCTAATGATCGGATTTTTCATGCTTTGGACTCGGTGATATACCTAAGTGCCCCATATTCTTCTGTAAAAAGACCATCACCTCTTTTAATAATAAGCCATCTGGAAGTTAAGATAAGAAAGACGTTCGGTTCCCTCGTTCATCTGCGGGGTTATATGAGAAGGGATATATTAGCTAGGCTGTATCAGTCAATGGTTCTACCTTTGATTAGTTCTCCAGCGGTGATTTTGAAAACTTTTCCATCTTCTACTTCATCTCAAATTAAAGTTGTGTATTTTAGATATTTTAAATTTCTACTAGGTTTTCTGCTAAGTGCTCGTAATACTTCTTTAAAATATATGTATGGAATAATGGACCCGCTTGATGTAATGAAGATTAAGTGTGAGCTTTCAGTTCAAAAGGCTCAAAATTATCTTGAATATAGACATTTATTCCCGTTTTTTGAAAATATCTAACCAATGTTAACCGATTGACGTAGATGGTCGTATTCATCGGTAGTTCGGTAGTCTTGGTAATTGTGAGTTGTGTCTTTATATTTTATATTTATTGAATGTACTCCTCATATTGTATCCTGAGGGAAAATAAAAGTATTATTATTATTACTATTATTATTATATGCTAGAGGAAACTGAGCTCTTTCTCTGGATACTTGAGTTATGCAGGCCTATCTTAGCTTTGACAAGATTTTTTCCAGACACTTAATTTCAGCTGGGGGGGGGGCAAACTGAGATTGGGAGAGGGGGAACTGAGGTGGGAGGGGACAAACTGGGCCTGACGGAGGCAATTAGACGCAAATGGACAACCTATTTTGTTCATCAAACCAAAAATCAGCATTCCCATTGAGCCAAAAATTGACATCTATTACCGCGGCAACCTTACTCAGGCTTAGTTAAAACGAAGGGAGATGAGAGATTAATCAGAACTGTTTGTATTTAGACAAAATAACTTGAATTAGTCATGCCATTACCAAAATTGAATTACGAGAGGGGGAACTGAGGTGGGGATCGACAAACTGGGATTGGTGGAGGCAGTTGGACGCAAATAGACGACCTATTTTGTTCACCAAACCAAAAGTCAGCATTCAGCAAAATATGAAAGTTTTTTTGTATCTATTCATCAAGGTGAGGAGGGGGAGGGGAGGCTAAAATGAAGAAATTTTAATTTTAAAATGAAGCAATAAAATTAAGCAGCCTTTAGAACTGACCATGGGCGTAGTGAGGGGGGGCAGGGGGCAGCTGCCCCCCTAGATTTTCAAATTTACATTAGATATGATTGAAAAAGCAGATGGTTGGAAAAGCAGTTGATAAAAGGCCCTCCATCACACTATCAACTGCCCCCCCTAGACAATATGCTGCCTACGTCCATGGAACTGACAAAAGTAAATAATAAAGATCGTTAGTAGTTTTCAGAGTTTTTTTTTAAGATTCTGTTTAAATGTGGCCCCGGTATTTATTGCTTTGTGATAATTACTTCATTAACTGTGATAATTACATCAATTACTTAAAACACTAAATTTCAAGCTATCAAATATTAAGCAAATATAATATATGTGAAAGACCAGAATCATGTTTTTGATAGGAACCAACTCATTTAGGGAAGATAGTTCAGTCAAGGCAATGGCAATATAATCTGTATTTATTTTTGTTAAACAATAACTTTATTAAAAAGTGCCTTCCAGCACAAGAATTTGTAAATTTTTAGGGAGGAAGGAGGAAAATACACCGAAACCCCCTCGCCCCTTCTGGCTACGCTAATAAAAAGCTACAGCTTTCAATAGCTCAGATGGACATGTGTGCAACTGAAATTATTATTTATGTGGATAAAGGAACTGCAGTTACTGGCATAGGTAGGGAACGCCATGAGGGGGGGGGATAGCTTTCAATGGGGGAAGCCTCTAAGAGGGCGAAAAATTCAGTTTCTTATTGATATTGAGCTTTTGATGATGGAGGGGGTTCAAAAACTAACATTGTCCCCCGGTGCTGAAAACCCCGGTGCGGAAACCTGGCTCTTGTTGTAGTTGGTCTATAGCAACCATTATAGTTCTTTGTCTTTTATTAGAATTAATTTAAAAAAACTTATTCCACAAAATAAGTTTTTCAAAGAAAAGTAAAGAGCTCCATTAAGCCAAGAATGAGCAAAAATAAAGTCAAGTAATGTTCCAAGCGTAAAACTACCACAAATCATTATCAATAAATAAATGAAATTCAAAACGTACAGAATTAAAATAAATAGCCGAAACAAACTCAAAACGAGCAAAAATTAATATGAGTAGGCTAGGGCTGATAACCCCAGTACCTTCTCAAGACCAGAACGCAGTTTGCATTTTATTGGAAAAACAAAAAAACAAATGACCGTGGATTGTCGGTTTAATTGACATGATACTGATATTCATTCCTTAAATTTTTGATGATTTTTTATTTATGAAAGTAAGAAAAGTGAAAAATTTCAAATGTATTTTGTTTTCAGTAAAGCGCAAATTGTATTCTGGTCTTGAACGCGTATGGGGTTTGTTATCCTCGAATACATAATTTCCAAACCTTTCAACTATTTTGAACAAAATGGTTATGTCAAAATTTTGATGGGATGTGTTTGGGGAAAAAGTGGGCGTGGGAGAGGGGTTAGTTGCCCTTCAATCACTTTCGACTATTAAAAAGGGCACTATCCTTTCAATTTCCAAATGAATGAGCCCTTTTTGCAGTTTCTATGGCAACTCCTTCGATACGAAGTGCCTTGGTCTAAAACAAAAAAAAGAATAAATAAATAATATATTGCGCCCACATCGCTCTTTACTTAAGCAGCGCTATTGCGTTGCCTCTGATAAGTGTTTCATATGACTTGAAAAGTAGTATCTTGCCTATTTATTCCAGTGTTTTTATTTCTTAACTATATCCCACCAATCACACACAAAGCTAAGAGTCAACTGTGAAAAAAGGTGAATTGATTTCAATTGCGTAACGCAGTCCCATTTCTTTAAAATACTAACGTCCAATAAATGCAGTGTGCTAATAGTTTATAAGCTGAAATGAATTTTTCATAACACAGATTTTACTTAAAATGGCGATCTTACAGCTTAACCTTTGAGGATTTGGGTCTCTGTGGGATTAAAAAAAAGAAATAGCAATTGGATAGTTTAAGGTGCATTGGCTGTCAGACCCAATGATGGTTAAATTAATATTGATTTCTTTTTCTTCTGACTAGAATAACAAGAATTTCATCTACTCACAATTTTTGCTTATAATTTTATCTAGATACGAAAATGAAAGGTATGTGTTCCTTTTAAATGTCTTTAAGAGCCTTTTTCCACGGGGGGAGGGGATATTTTCCGTGGTGTTTTTGGGGGAGTGTATTTTATTGGGGAGGGGGGGGGGGTAAACGCCTAGAACCATCCTAGTCATAGTTCAAAATAATTTGAATTTCCATTGTGTTTTTTTTCAGCTGGTAAAAAGCACTATCCCTCTTTGCTATTCTACTTTTTAGGTCTTTACTGTGTTCACTATCATGGTGGCAGCAATGGCTGCTATCTAGTAAAGAGCGAACCACTGAGCATAGTGACCAAAACTTGAAAAAGACATTTTGAAAAATAAACTACCAAATGAAAAGGTTGCCATCTGGCACTGAACCAGGGATGGTAACTATTGTTTCTGCTAATCTTAAAAGTAAAAGTTTATTTCGAAAACAAATTTATGATGAATTCGAAAAAGAGGCTGAAACAAATCGAAAATAATATCGGATCGAAACAAAAAGTGTACCATTGGAATCAGTGTTGTCGAAAACCTTGTATAGGATAATTACAGTCCTCCAACTTCAACAAAAAGGAAAATTAATTTTTTGCAAGGGTAGCACTGATGTGTCTCCCTTTTTTGTTCTTTTTTCTACCAGGACTAGGGGGTGATCAGAACCTCATAGAGAGATATTTAATGGCTCATTCGAACGGAAATCGAATTTACTAAAACTCTTTTCAAGTGACCAAAAAGATTGGAGGACAGCTAGCAACCCTCCCCAAAATGCCCTCTGTCCCCCAAAAGTGTCAGATCAAAATTTTGAGATAGCCTTTTCAAACAGTTCGTAAGAGACGACCCGATTCAATAGTAACTGAAACTCTAAAAAGCAGAATTTTGATACCAGTAGATACATCAAAAGAATGGATTTCTATGCTGATTTTAAATATATAAGTTTGATTAGGTTTAGTCTTACCCATGAAAAGCCTGAGAAAATTTGCCTTATTTTTGAAAAAAGGGTAAAACACCCCCTAAAAGTCATAAAATCTTAATGAAAATCCCACCGTCAGATTCAGCGTATCAGTGAACCTTATCAGTATGGTCAAAAACCTTGTATAGGGTAATTAGAGTCCCCCATCAAGAACAACAAGGAAAATCACTTTTTGATGGTTGCAGAAGTAGTTGTAATTTAGTAAAGAGCAAACCACAGCCCAAAGTAACCAAAACTTGAAAAACACATTTTGAGAAAAAAACTGCCTAAGGAAAAAATTACCGTCTGAAATTGATTGAGAAATGGTAACTATAATTTCGTTTAATCTCAAAACTAATAGTTTATTACAAAAACAAGTTTACAATGATTTGGAAAAGGAGCTTGAAACCCCTCGAGAATGGCATCAGATTAAAATAGAAATTGTAACATTGGAATTAGCATGGTCAGATACATAATAAATGGTAATCACAGTCCCCCACCTAGAACAACAAGGAAAATCTCATTTTTGCATAGGTACCCTTTTTTTCTACTAGAGCTAGTTGGTAATCAGAAGATAATAAAGAGATGTTTAATGGCTCATTCGAACGAAAATTAAAATTCTTAGTACCCTTTTCAAGTGACAAAAGAGATTAGGGGGCAGTTACCCCCCCCCCCCCCCCCCGCCTCACCAAAAGGCCCCCTGCTACCAAAGCCGTCCGTCCAAAATTTTGAGATAGCCATTTTTTACCATAGTTTAAAGGTCTAATAACTATGCTTTTCGTGATAGTTTAACCCTCCATAGTCCCTAAGAAAAGGGTTATAAGCTATACAATTATGGTCCTAAGTAACTCAATAGATTAACTTGGATTCCCAGAACTCGCCTTTCGGTCGGTGGAGCGGCGGACTTTGCATTATATGTCAAGGGTTCAATTTCTTATGAGGAATTTTTTCAATCATGGTCTTGTGCCTTCTGTGTTGTTACGTGAATAACCTGTATCTGTTAAGGCTGACTACGTTAACTCTTTACCAATGCTGTATTTCCTAGTATTCCCCAAAAAATTATGACAAACAGCAAAAATTCTAGCAATTTTGAGTTTCATTTTTTTTTCCAATAATTTCTGGATAAAAAAAATGTGTCTTGACTTTTTTTTTACATATTCTTTTAGTATTTCGGAAAAAAAATAGATAAAGCTATTCGAATTTGTCGTTTCAAGGTTTCTTTTGGTTCCCATAGTCTCAAAAGAAAGGGTTGTAAGTTTTTTCAATTTGCCCATTGTTCAGACGTTTTTAGGAAGGGATTTTTGCAGGGGGTGGGGGTTATTTTCCATGGTGGGTTTAAGTAAGATTTTCCATGTGAAAGAAATTTTCTGGAGAAACTTTTCAGGAAAAATTTTACAAAGGGAGGGGGATTTCCTGGTATTATTTGGAAACCGTCACAAATTAAACAAAAAAAAAAAAAAATCAGCTGGAAGTAAGGAGTAACATTAAAATTTAAAACAAATAGAAATTAGTCTGTATATGAGGCGAGGCTACCCCCTCCCCCTGGTAAAAAAAAATATTAGGTTACGGCGGTATTGCTTCTACTTTAAAATTAAATTAAAACCACATTTAATTTTAAACAACATTTAAATTAAAAACGGGCAAAGATAAATCCAAAAAAAACAAAATTTTTCTGAGGGAAGTAAAGAGCAAAGTTGATAATTAAATGTACAGAAATTTTTGCTTCACAGTCAATATAACATATATCGATAAAACTATTGCAAATAAACCAACTGATAATATTTTCCTATGTTTGTATGATTATAGAAAACTAGCTCTCACCCTAACATTTTTAGGACAGAAGCTGGTTGGTCTACAATCACTTTCGACTCGTTTCTAGTCCCATCCCTTGGACTAGAACTCTCAAAAAGAGTCCGGATGTTTCCCAATAACAAACACTATATATAAGTCATGGACAAATTACAAAACTTACAGTCCTTTCCCTAAGGGCTGTGAAGGGCCTTGTCATCCCTAGAAGTATATTTATTGGACCTTTTAATTATGGTGAACCAAATGCATAACTCAGAATTTCAGTCGGATATCTTTAGGGGTAAAGGGGGCAGGATGAAGAGGGCTAATTGAGCTTCATTCTGTTTTGTTACTTAAAAAGGCACTTAAACCTTTAATTCTTGTTCGAATAAACCCTCTACCGATCTTTCAGGACCCATGTTTTGATACGATCATTCCTAGGGATACTTGGTGTATGTTTCTATTTAATTTAGATAAATACAGAACTAGTTCTAAGGGAATGACGAGGGAAGAGTAAAGGTAGAAATTGCCATATAATCCCAAGGGTCATATCCAGAACTTTTGTTTGCGGGGGGCTACGAAAAAACCCATCAAAAATACGTTTTATGCATTTTTATTTGGTTTTACGAGTCACAAGAACATTCTTACCCTCATTGAGGCTTCAGGTAAATATAAAATTAGTTCTAAGGAATCTATGGGGAGAGTGGGAGGTAGAAATGGATTTTTATTTGCTCTTGATTTTTGGGGGTATTTTGGGTCTACGCTGTTATTATGAAAGTAAAGAGTAACATTAATCTCCAAAATGAGCATAATTTATTTTGTATAGGTGGGAGACTACCCCTTCCCCATCTCCACCTTATGGTCGTGGAAACTTTCGGGGATGCTCATTTGATCAGAAATTGAGAGTACTGGTCCTTTTTTATAAGTCAAAAGGGATTGGAGACCAACCAGCCCCTGTCCTTAAACTATTTTCAGTGTAAGATCCTTTTGTTACCTCTTAGTAAATCTAATCGGCATTTTCAGGCACCTATTTTGTACTTTCTCTTAGGCTGCTCACTTTTCCGTGAGTGAGAATTTTCCATGGAGGGAATTTTTCGTTAGGGGGATTTCTTCGGGGGGAGGGAATTTTCCACCCGGGAATTTTCTGGGGCTATTTTCCGAGTTTGGGGCTATTTTCCTGGGTGGGAGGTAAACGCCTAGACTCTTGCAAGGGGATGGTGATTGATGATACAGACAAAAAGGGTTGTGAGTACCTGCTTTTTTATAGAGCTTTGCGTGCAAAATAATGATAACATCCCCTTTCCTCACACCTTTGACTCCCACTGCTCAAAATGTTTGTATACCTTGCTAACACCGTTATTGAGGGCAATCAAATCTTCTACGAAAGCTTAAGTCTAGGAGTGTTTTGCCTTCTCAATTGATACCATGTTTTCTTATATGCTCTGTGGGTTTCCATAGGATGAAGCAGTAACAGTTCTAGGCCTCATGATCTGGGGAGGGGTAAAGTATACCACAGGAGAGTAAAAATATAAAACAAAAGGAATTCAATGCTATACGTCAGAAGACTGGGGGGAATCCACCCTCCTCCCCCCCCCCCCTCCCAGCTCTAGAACTGCCACTGGCTATTCTATAGCTAGTTTTCACTGCATCGAAAGAACTGATCAAACAGTTCAACTGCACATCTAATATAGTGATTAAAAAATCTTCATCTTACCTTCACATATAATTCACAAAGTACTGAACTAGATTTCAAAGCTTAAACATCTATGTGAATTGTTTCAACTGGATTCTTTGAGCTGGAAAATATAATTAATTCGGTGATTACGAAAGTATCACAATACTTTGTAAAGGATTAAAGTTACAAGTGACTTTTCATTCTTTGGATAAGCATTAATTGCATAAGCATTATATCACTGGTGGACGTGATTATTGCAAGGCACTGTTGGAAAGTGGGGGATTTAATTGGCCCCCTTGCCAGTAAGTTTTGTTTCCTGCTGTTAGTTTTTAACATAATATTTTTGGAAGGGGTTGAAAGATGATTTTGGAAATGGCTGAATCAACCGGGATCGCAGCAATCCTTGAAAAATGGTCACCGCGGATGTTAAATTAAATCAGATTCAAGATGTTGCGAATAGTGCTTCTGCGATCGAGTTGGAATTAGCGGCCCTCAAAACTGAGACAAGCAGACGGAATGATGCAATAAAATCCGAAATCGACCAGCTGCGGAACCTACTATTTGAAGAAAAGAAAAGGTCGGAGCAACTAGAAAGAGAAGTGAAATGGCAAAATCTGATCGTTTATAATTTGAAGAAAGTAAACCCACCTCTATGGGGTCTTGTAGAAGAAGCTATGGCGGCAATAAACCGCTATTTACCCTAGATTAGTTTGACCAGGCGTGATTTTAAGGAGTGTTTCGCCAGGGGAAAAGTAAACCAGGCGCGGTGCGCCCTATTTTGGTGAAATTTAATAACCAGGAACTTTGCGATATAATCTTTTTGTGTTTTAAGGAACACACCTTTGGACTGAGCGCCGAACATTTTATTATGACCAAGTCACAGGCAGGCTGGAAATGTTGGCTGCTAAACATAGCATTGTGCCAAGACCGCAGACTCAGCAAGTTAGCCCCCAAGACCCGGGAAATCAAAATTGTCAAACTGTAAGCTTCGGAGCCAGCAATAGTAAGAACGCGGCTTGGTCTGATCAAAAGCACAAATTGGCTACTCGTGGGAAAGCAAAGAGAAGATTAGAAACCATCATTAGTCCCGAAGGTAGTCCCGAAGATAAAAACCGGAAATCAATGTGTCCGTAAAAACAGCACGACTAGGAGCTGATGCGAAATAGAACCAGTCGACAAGTCGAATGGTTTGAATTCACCCCTAAAAGGTGGGGCTGGAGACTCTTCTGAGAATATGAGTGGTGAGGACGAGGATTAGGATCTGTTTGGCCATATACCTTTTTCTGTTTATCGTGAACATAGGAATGGGTGCTGGAATATTCAAGGTTCTAAAGAGAAAAAACATAATTAGCATTATTGAGTTATCTGGATAGTAATTGTGCGGTTGAGTCTTGGCATAATTGTAAGGATGATCTGCAGTACCCCCCCCCCCCCCATTTACATAATTATTCTTTTTATGCAGTGAATAGAAAAGTTTCTAAGAATAATCGGTATTATGGTTGTGTGGTTATGTATTTTAGCCATGCGTCATTTTTTTTCTGCAGTGAGACTTGCGACCCAATCAGAGAATATAGTGTAGGGTAGATTTAAGTGTGAGAATACTTTTTTAATTGTTGGTTATGTATATCTAGCCCCACAAAATAGTTCTTACGCGTCTAAAGACACGTGGACTATACTACATGAGGAAACGCGATTGATTCAACAGAAGTTTCCGGGGGACCATCTGGTTGTAGTAGGGGATTTTAATGCGTATACTTCGAATGTATTGGAGGTAACTCGTGAGTTTTTTCTGATTATAACGTAGAGGTTCTTTCTGAGGTCTTTGGGATGCCACAGAGCAAAGACGACCAGTCTAGAAGAGTGAATATTTGGGGAAGAAATTTACTGGCATACTGCGAGGAGAATGGTTTAGCAATTTTTAATGGAAGATTCGGTAAGGAGAGAGATAGAGGTAAGTACAATTGCATCTCCAGGCCAAATCCCAGTGTCATTGATTACGCGTTGGTGGGTGTGGCGTTCGCAGCCTGCGTTGTTGATTTTTAGGTTCTCCGTGTGTTGGGTTCGGATCATTTCCCTATAGAACTTTCTCTTTAATTTTCTAGGGTATTTAATATTCCTTTTCCCCCTCATTCTAGCCGTATATCACGAGCACAAGCTATAAGGCGGCTACTATAAGATTGGACTGATGAAGAAACGAAAACGCTGAAAGATAGATTTTGCTCGGAAGAGATTTTGGATAAGTTAAAGGGTTTATGTGAGCTCTCTTCAGACCCTGAAATAATTACTGGCTGCCTGTCATAACCACTCCATGAAGAGGCTGGTCAGGCCTGAAACCAATGCCGCGGATGGGTACTTTTGATATTGAATATAAACTTAGTAAGTTGTACCTATTTGGCTTATCAAATAAGGTAAAAATGCCAATGGCCCAGAGCAACGACAAGAAGCCCTATCAACATTTATATTAGCTAGAAAAGAACACAAGGCTTTAGTAAAGAGGAAGACAGTTTATAATAGGCAGCACAATAGCGCTGCCTAAGTAAAGAACGGTGTTGGCACATTGTATTATTTTTTTTTCCTTTAGACCAGGGCACTTCGTATCGAAGGAGATGTCTTAGAAACTTCGAAAAGAGCTTATTCAATTGGATATAGGAATGAATAGTGCCCTTTTTGATAGCCAAAGGCGATTGGAAGGCAACTAACACCCCTTCCATGCCCACCATTTCCCAAAACACATCCAATCAAAATTGTGAGATAGCCATTTTTTTTTCAACGTAGTTGCCCAATCAACATTTATATTAACTAGAAAAGAACACAAGGTTTTAGTAAAGAGGAACAAAGCATTATCATAGGCAGGACAATAGCGCTGCCCAAAAAAGAACGATGTTGGCACAATGTATTTTTTTTTCCCTTTAGACCAGGGCACTTCGTATCGAAGGAATTGTCGTAGAAACTTCGAAAAGAGCTCATTCGATTGGAACTTGGAATGGCTAGTGCCCTTTTTAATAGCCAAAAGTGATAAAAAGGCAACTAATGCCCCTTCCATGCCCACCATTTCCCCAAACACATCCA